>BQNB010084719.1:0-28671 GCA_026074375.1 Tanacetum coccineum | reverse complement strand
AGTGTCATGAGCTTAGTGTAATTCGTAATACATTTTTGTGATATTGTATTTGTTACTTTATTACAGGGAAATCTTGTCATCCGTTTCATTAAATTTATAAACTTATAAATTCACCAACATTATTTTTGACAGTTTAAATATGTTTCCTCAGGTCAATAAGGTGCAAGTCATGGATGCATTGGATAGTCGTCTTTTGAAGTCATATTATCATAAAGATTTACATGCATTACATTTTGGAATATTGTTATGTTGTGAAATCTTTACTTATCCAAGTTAAACAAGTTAAGCCTGTGGGCTTTTGTAACGAACCATTTATGAAATCTAATGTATCAGTTTTCAAATGACTCTTATAGAGGTCGTTCTCATATCTTGTGCTATTGATCTATGAAGTAATACCCCCAGAACATCATATTCCGCTGTGGCTTATTTTGGGGGTGTTACACAGCGCAGCTGGTAAGATAGGGCGATTAATGCTCGGTGGTGGATTCGCGTTCTCCATGATGAAGAATGGAATAGTCAATGGAACTTACGAACAAACACACAAAGAAAAGAAAGACTACAAGAAAGCTAATATGCTGAATTAAAGTCTCACTTGAAAGGATTCAAGCGAGTAGAACTAAGCTAAACTATGATCAAAGCCTAACTATTCCCCAGGCGGCGGCGCTAAAAACTTGTTGCGGTTTTCGTAGGACTTCTACACGAAGTTTTACAACTCCCTAGGCAGAGCACCTAATCATTGTAGTAGTAGTATAGGCAAGAATCGAGGGGTTGTTATCGTTCACACAAGGAATAGGTTGGGAAGGCTTGATCACGGTCTAACAAAATTCTAAGGGTTGAGAAAAGATTCTTTTGTATTTTTATGTTTTATGGAAAGCAAGTAAATCATATAAATGAGAGATTGGTTTGGTTTTAGCTAATAAACTAAATAATAATCTAAACTAATAGTGATAACAATAAGATAAAAGACTGTGTTTATTTAATCATGTATTACTCCCTAGATTGCTTCTCCTAGTGTTGTTGCTTTATCACACTTGTGATGATCTATGTAATTATTTCCTAAGTCGTGAACGAATTACACGAACCCGCCGTCTATTCAATATTCCGTTAGAGCAACGCACTTGTAAGGTAGTATGAAGACTATTACATGTCCCATAAGAGTATATTAAATGCATTCGAAATATATTAAAAGTAGATCAAGCATATTAGGGGGCAAGGTAGTATGAAGACTATTACCGATGGTATCCTTTCTACACAATTATATTTTCCTACACATATCAACAGCGATATAGAAAAAAGCTAGTTTTCTAAGACCTAACATGCATTTCCATCACAAGAAGCAACACCACTAAGATCTACATTCTAGGTTTCATACAATGATAAATAAACACAATAGGAGGTTTAGCCAAGCATGTTATAGATAAAGCAAAAACATAGATAAATCAAACAACACATAGACATATTGAATGATTAAATAAACCTTACTTGATTAAAACATGAATTGAAGGAAGTAAAATAGGGTTTTTAGGCCCTAAAATCATCCCTAACAGCTGCTAAACTAACTAGGGTTCGTACCCTCTTTTTATTCTTAAGTTACACACTCAAAACCCTAAATTCGGGTTTGTATATATAGGAAAATCGCTATGATGGATCGTGTTTTAGCCATGACGCCGTCATGAAAGAGAATATTCTAGATAATGGGTTGGGTCGTGTGCTTTGACGCCGTCGTGCGAACTTGTGACGCCGTTTTGGTCTTTGTTGTGACGGCGTCACGTTGTATCTGTGACGCCGTCTCTAGCTGCTGAGAACATTATCTTGATAGATGTTGGTGTAGGTCCGTAGTCTTGTCCGTTTCTTCTCCAAATGAGCCCAAGTCAAGTGTAATTCTTCCAAATGACTTCCAAATGTGAAATACCTGAAAAGGAACGATTAAGTATCTATTTTGGGCATAAATGCATGATTTAGGGGGTTAAACGACCTTGAAAAAGTGTATAAAATGACACCTCATCAAGTACCTTGCTTGATGTAATCCCTGATACCTTAGACATTAGTTATGTTGTCGAATTAGTCAATGGCAGGATTGCCAAAACAAATACTTTGCTTAGAGGTTGTACCATAGAATTATTAATACATTTGTTCATCATTGATTTAATGCCCGTAGAGCTTAGTAGTTTTGACATCATCATTGGTATGGATTGGCTGGTGAAAAATCATACGATGATTGTCTATGACGAGAAGATAGTACGTATTCCTTTTGGAGACGAAATTCTGATCGTTCAAGGAGATAGGAGTGATAAGGGGAAGAAATCGAGGTTGAGTATCATATCATGTATGAAGACTCAGAAGTATATGGAGAAAGGTTGTCAAGTATTTCTGGAGCAAGTTACAAAGAAGGAAACAGAAGTTAAGTCAAAGGAGAAGCGACTAGAGTACGTGCCAATTGTATGTAAATTTCCGAAAGTCTTTCTAGAAGACTTTCCTGGATTGCCATCTGCGCGACAAGTTGAATTTCAAATTGACTTAGTCCCTAGTGTTGCACCTGTGGCACAAGCCCTTTATAGACTTGTTCTGTCGAAAATGCAAGAATTGTCTGCGCAACTGCAAGAACTTTCTAACAACAGATTTATAAGGCCAAGTTCTTCACCATGGGGAGCTCTGGTCTTGTTTGTCAAAAAGAGATATGGATCATTTCAGATGTGTATCGATTACCGTGAACTAAACAAGCTTACTGTTAAGAATCGATACCCACTCCCAAGAATCGATGACTTATTTGATCAGCTGCAAGGATCAAGTGTCTACTCAAAGATCGACTTGAGGTTTGGTTATCACCAACTCAGAGTTTGTGAACAGGATATTCCAAAGACGGCGTTTAGGACACGCTATGGTCATTACGAGTTCCAAGTAATGCCTTTTGGATTGACAAATGCACCGGCGGTATTCATGGATTTAATGAATTGGGTGTGTAAGCCATTCTTAGATAAATTCATTATCGTATTCATAGATGATATTTTGATCTACTCAAGGAACAAAGTGGAACATGAAGGAAATCTTAAGCAAATTCTGGAGTTACTTAAGAAGGAAGAATTGTACGCCAAGTTTTCTAAGTGCAATTTTTGGCTTTCTAAGGTGCAATTTCTCGATCACGTGATTAATAGAGAAGGCGTTCATGTGGACCCGACTAAGATAGAGTCAATTAAGGATTGGGATCGCCCAAGACTCCGAAAGAGATTCGTTAATTTTTAGGTCTTGCTGGTTATTACCGAAGGTTTATTGAAGGCTTCTCGAAAATTGCTAAACCTATGACCAAATTGACTCAGAAAAGCGTGAAATTTGATTGGGGTGAAAAGGAAGAGGCTGCATTTCAGACATTGAAGCAGAAGTTGTATAGTGCACCGATTTTGGCTTTACCCGAAGGAAGTGAAAACTTTGTGGTTTATTGTGATGCTTCTCATAAAGGGTTGGGCGCGGTGTTGATGTAGAAGGAGAGAGTCATAGCTTATGCATCCCGCCAACTCAAGATCCATGAGAAGAACTACATGACACATGATTTGGAATTGGGAGCTGTAGTGTTTGCTCTCAAGATGTGGAGACATTATTTGTATGGCATAAAGTGTGTTGTGTTCACTGATCATAAGAGTTTGCAACATATTCTAGATCAGAAGGAGTTGAACATAAGACAACGTAGATGGTTAGAACTGCTAAGTGATTACAATTGTGAGATTCATTATCATCTAGGAAAAGCGAACGTGGTCGCAGATACCTTGAGCCAAAAGGAATAGATTAAGCCACTACGAGTTTGAACTTTGGTTATGACGGCTGGTTTGAATCTTCCTGTAGAAATTCTGAAGGCTCAAAATGAGGAAAGAAAGGAGGAGAATTATGGAACCGAAGATTTATGTGGTATGATTAAGAAGCTAGAGCCGTGTGCTGATGGAACATTATGTTTGAATGGAAGAAGTTAGATAGCTAATCTTGGTAATTTAAGAGGAGTGATTATGCATGAGTCGCATAGTTTTAAAAAGCGCGCCTAGGCTCTAAGGCTCTAAGGCTCAAGCTCTAGGGATTTTTTCAGATCGAGGCTCCGTACATGCACAAGGCTCACAAAAAGCGTAGAGCCTTGGGATTTAGAGCCTTGATCCTAGGCGCGCCTAGGAAAGGTGACGGATTTTGAAACTTTCTTTTCGAATTTAACATTCATCGCCCTCATATGTTAATAATAGATTACCTAGAAACTACCTAGAAACTTTCTTTTCGAATATAACATTCATCTCCCTCATAAGTCAAAATATTCAATACATCCTGGATCGGATAAGATGCATCAAGATTTAAAGAAGCTATATCGGTGGCCCAATATGAAAGCCGATATTGCCATCTATGTTAGTAAGTGTTTGACCTGTGCTAAGGTCAAGGCTAAATACCAAAAACCTTCTAGTCTATTGGTTCAACCTGTGATCCCAATATGGAAGTGAGAGAACATTACTATGGATTTCGTTACTAAGTTGCCAAAGACGTTAACTGTTCAGGATACAATTTGGGTAATTGTTGACTGACTCACTAAATCCGCTCATTTCCTGCCAATGAAAAAAACAACTCAATGGAGAAACTGACGAGACAATACTTGAAAGAAGTTGTCTCAAAGCATCGTGTACCAATTTCAATTATTTCTGATCGAGATGGTAGATTTACATCTCAATTCTGGCAATCTCTAAACAAAGGTCTAGGTACTCAATTAGATATGAGTACGGCTTATCATCCGCAAACCGATGGTCAAAGTAAAAGAACCATCCAAACTGTGGAGGACATGTTGCGTGCTTGTGTGATTGATTTTGGAAAAGGTTGGGATAGACATCTACCTTTGGTGGAGTTTTCTTATAACAACAGTTATCACACTAGTATCAAAGTTGCACCGTTCAAGTCTCTGTACGATCGCAAGTGTCGATCACCTATTTTTTAGGCTGAGGTTGGAGACGCTCAGCTCACTGGCCTGGAAATTATGCATGAAACAACTGAGAGAATCTTTCGGATCAAGAAGCGTATTCAAGCTGCTCGTGATAGGCAAAAGATTTTAGCCGATAGGAATCATAAGCCCATGGAGTTTCAAGTTGGAGATATGGTCATGTTGAAAGTGTCACCATGGAAAGGGGTGATACATTTCGGTAAACATGGAAAGTTGAACCCTCATTATATTAGACCATTTAAGGTACTCGCTAAGGTTGGAATGGTTGCTTATAGATTTAAACTCCCAGATCAATTAAGTCATGTTCATAGCACTTTCCATGTTTCTAATTTGAAGAAGTGTTACGCCGATGAACTGCTTGCTATTTCATTAGATGTAATTTAGATAGACGATAAGCTTAACTTTATCCAGGAACCGGTCGAGATCATGGACCGCGAAGTGAAGAAATTAAAACAAAGATGTATCCCTATTATTAAGGTGCGTTGAAATTCAAGGCGAGGTCCTGAATTCACTTGGGAAAGTGAAGACCAAATGAAGAAGAAATACCCTCATCTCTTCGCTAAATCTAAAACTACGTCTCAATCAACATCTTAAGCTTTGAGGACAAAGGTTTTATAGTGAAAGGATGCCACATCCTATAAATTTAAGGTCAATATTTTAATATTTCGATCATTATTTTAAATTTTATCCATTACGTTTGAATTTAACCTAAAACCGAGAGGTTATCCCGTGTAAATCTAAAAAACGTCATCAGGTGCGTTTCGGCTTCGGATTTTGTTTAGTCTAGATATTATATGCATTATTTTATATTTTCTAAGTGTTTCGTAGTTTACGATCACTTTCAATATTTACTTTTACAGTTTAGCGTATTATTTACGTTTTTTACGTTTTTGATCAAACGGAACCCCGGAAACCCGTTATCTTTTCATGTAAACTCTAGTTATCGTATATGTCGGGTTTAGAAGTCAAAAAATTTGTGGTCATCCCCCCTACTTAATTCACATGCACACATACACACACTTAATCAATTATCAAGGAATCTTCATGCTTTAATTCAAATTTCAAACCATACACATGCAAGATAAGGACATGTTTGTATTCTTCTACCACCCTTCCAACACCTTCTTACACATCCTTTGCTACCTAGCATGGTGAGGACCACAACTCCACTAAGTATTAAGAAAGGAATCTTGAATTATTTAGAAAATCTAGTGATCAAACCATGAATCCCCCCTGGCTAGTTTCGGACGAACCACAAGGACCATAAGGTTCTTGGTTCACAAATTTGTTAGCCATGCCAAGCCTTAACCCTTATACTTGTCCTATATATATCTTACATTATCACACACTAGGGTTTCAAGATCATTTCCAATCTCTCAAAAAGCTCTCATCTCTTTTCACTCCCTCTCTTGGCCATGGCACAAAACACACACACAAACACTTCCATAATTTTTATTTCTATCAAGATTTACACATTCTAATCTTATTTCTAACAATATCTAAGGGTGTTCCAAGGGTTTGATTATTGTTTTCAAGGGTTTGCAACATTTCAAGAAGTTAGGGTTTTGTTATTTCAAAAGGGTTTTTCAAGATCATCTTGAGGTTTTTATAGATCTAAGATTTTGGGTTAGATCTTGTGTGATACTTGACTCATCTTCTTCTTCTTGTAAGTGTTATATTTCATCTCTTGTGATTTCTTTATGGTTTTTGAATCATTCTCAAGTTTCAAGGCTTATGTGTTTGTGTTTTTTGAAAATAAATAAGTTAAAACATAAACTAGTATTGTTTTATGGTTCTTTGATTTACAAAGGTTTTGGTTGTGAGTATGAGTGATCATGAGTGTTGCAACAATAGAAATGATAGGATTAGGTTAGTATTGATTGTTGTTTTAAATGACAAAACATTGGTTGGTTTAGTATTGAACGAGACTAGGTTAGAATGGGCACTATTGTGAAGTTTAGAGGAATTTTTGGGAGCATTTGCAAAAAATATGGTTGTTGATCTGATTTTGTTTTAAGGTTTTGGGCGACTTAAAAATGTTTTCATTAGTCAGGAAAGTATTTTCTGGAGAGCTTATTTCGAATAGATAGATTTTAATATATCAAACACTAAAAGTGGATTTAAAACGGCCAAGTTATGGCGAAATGAATTTTGGAACACTTTTCGGAAAAATAATAAATGAGGTTGCTGATGTGAATAGTAAATTAGGTTTTCAGACACTTTCGGACATTTTTGATTTTTTAAAACATTGGCGAAACATATAGAAACATTAGCGTATTGATTGGAAATATTAGAAACGTCATAAAGGTAATTATGGAATGCCGAATGCTATAAAAGCGTATGACTTCTAAAAATAGTAACTTTTGAGATAAGTCGTCGAGACGGATGTAAAAGTTAGGCGTTTAGGTATTGATAAAGCGTTTTTGGAAATATGGATTTAACAAAATTTAGGGGACGATATTAACATCTTGAAACTTAGAACTTTCCTAAAATAGAAAGTTTCCTAAAATAGTAACTTTTAGTAAACCGTGTCGTATTTTAATCATGAACATTTTGTCATCATAACGACGCCATTTTTCTAACTAAGACACAAACACATATGGTTGCCTTCTCGTTGTTAAGCATTTCGCTTTTGGTTTCGTATATCATATCTTAGTCTTAAGATGCATAATTCCTTTAGGTGACGGCTAGGATTGTGTATCATCTTTCTCTTACGTGATTATCATTCGCTCATCGCTCTAAGGTGTGTTCATAGCCCCACTTTTACTCCTTTTGAATAAATGTTTTACAATTTTTGGTGAGAAACATTGCTTGTTTTAAACTTTGGACACAAGTGTTTTTAGTTATCATTTCCTGTTTACGTGTTGCCTAAGTAGCGATTAGACCACTATCATGCTCAAACCATCATGAATCGTTAATTACTTATGACTGACCGATTGGGTAAGTAAGCGTGAATGTTATAGATAGATCTATCTAGGACTAATTATCCCTATCCGGGTAAGCAAGCACTTACTTGTTTCTGTGTCGATGAACGAACAAATATATATCATGTCAGAAACTCTTTGGGGTGTCTTGGTCAGGCATCTGTAGGGAAGTATCATCACTTTGCATATTATATGTATCACCTAATTTAGCATCGGTGTCATGAGCTTAGCGCAACGTAAATACTTTTCATGTGATATCGTATCCGTTATAATAGTCACATCACTTTTAAAATCTTGTGGTCCAACCTTACATCAATTCAAACCTATGAATTCACCAACTTTATGTTGACTATTTTAAGCATGTTTTCTAGGTGCTTAGATGGATTGTTCTTGAAGTACTATTTGATGTTACATGCATTGCTGGGTGTCTTTTAAGAATGTTTATCTTTAAACTTAAATACTCGTTGTCTTAAAAAACATGTTATGATTCCGCTGCATTTTATTTAAGCTTTCGCTAAAACTATTTCATTTATGTTGAGAATATTATAAAACTTATTTTGTTTTAGTCAAAGAAACGAGTTATGTTTTATTAAACGTCCATTTAGTGGTCGTTCACTGGATCTTGTGCAATGTATGCAATGACGTCACGCCTCCGGACACGTATTCCATCCAGGCCCCGTTTGGGGGTGTGACACGAACGATGATTTAGATGAGGGTGAAGCTCTTAATAAGTTAGAAGAATATGGGAACGCAAGGAAGTTATGCCACAGAAAGGTAATTAACAACATTGATGGGGATGACTTAGCATTCCCATGTATGATTGGTTTTAGAAAGTGTGTTGCTTATTTCGATCCTTTTTTACCAATAAACATTATCACGCGTAAAGCCTATAACACTATAATAGTAGAAAGACTCAAAAGCACGGGAAGAAACTTAGTCACCATAGTTAGGGATGTTTATGTGTTTGTTGGAAGTTTCACCTATGTGACTGACTTTGTAGTACTAGAAGATATAGGAGAATTCATTATAAGTGATATGGCGGAGTTTGTGATGGGCAAACCCTTTAGAAATGTAACTCAAATTGAATATGACTGTATTAAGGGGTTAGTTTCATTCACTAGGATCCTTGATAATTATACGTTTCAGATGCCCCGCACTATACCTAGGTTTAAAAATTAGGGTATGTGTCATGGAGTAGGAATCCACCTATTCATGTACTTCGCAAAATAGATTTAATAAACAGATTTAAGTATTCTCATGAGAAAAATAAGTTGATGTATAAGAATTGTCTAAACCTAGGTCCAGAATACCTAGTTGATGAGGATTTGGAAGAATGGGTGATCAGGGGCCATGTGAGCATTATTGAAGGAGGAGTCATGTATGGACGTGTGACTCCGAGTCTAGCTACAAGACTCATTAAATAAAGAAAAGCGCTTGTTGGGAGGCAACCCAATTTCTTTTTAAATTTCATGCATTTTAGGAGTGTCTTGTATGTTTTAATTCTTTATCATTTGTTTTTATATGTTTAAATTATGTGATCATGCTTTGTTTTGTCTTTAACTTCGTCTTAATTGCAATCAAGAGTATTTTGCATAAAATAAGAATAGGAGAAAATATCTAATTTAAAAGAACCATATCAAACATATTAAATAAATTATTTAGATTAATTCGCGTCTTGTGTCAGTCCTATGTCATATGATTGTGATGATTAATCTCAGGTTTTATGCAATATTTTCTACAGGAAATAACTAATAGAATTGCGTGCAGAAAATTTTTCCAAGAAAACGAATGTGAAAATTTTTATAGTGTCTGGAGACGGTGTCAGGATTTTTCCTATTATTCGTGAAAATTTTATTTTGTACAATTTCTAGAATTTGTAATTTTCTTAAAAACCTGCAGAAACCTATGATTACATCAACACATTCATCCTATCTTTACTACTTTTATACGGTCAACCCTAAAAGTTTTATTGCATATATCATTATCCCGCCGATTTTATGCTAGGTGTAGTGATTCAATAAAATATATATAATATATATATGTTCTACCAAATAGTAATAATATAGAGAGTATCCCGTTAGATATGACAATTACTTTAGGAAAAGTAATATTTTTATCTCCCGGATGTCGTATCCCGACGAGAGATGAATTTGAAATCCACGAAGGTATCTTGTTTGATGCTTGAATATCAAATATTTTTGTTTTTGGTCTTAAAACTAATTTTAATCACTAAAAATTGAGAGTATCAAACCTAATGTTTTTGGTAAGGTGCGGGCGGGGGTCAACTAAATTGAGAAACGGAGTGCGATGGTAAAACAACATGAAACCTAAGCAATACAAATTCAACACAATATGAACAAATAAAAAGCTACTAATTAGACACCAGGTTGTAAACTGACCAAAATTTAAACAAGCTAACATAGGATTCTAAAAGAAAATTCTAAGTTGGAGGAGTACCTCCAGCTGGCCCGGCTTGTGGAAGGCCGCCATAGAATAAGACACGACACTACCAGCCAGCTAGAATAGGCGAAGAAATGAATTATTTCGCGAGCACCTAGCACGCAACTTAAGCGCTATCATAAAAAGTCTCCTTTAACACACACATAGAGCAGCTACATCTAGTCTGTGTATCCACAGCTTAACGATCATTATATTTCTTCATGTCAATACAACATTCATAATATAATTCTCGACCGCGCGACTAGATTTACTTATATTGATGATTCACAACATCACTGATCTAAACTATCTCTAATTACTAGATGTGTAGTTTGACTATTTTTCCGGATTTTGCCCTTTAAAACATTCAAACTACAAATCTAAATAATCGAAGATTATTAATCAATTAAACCTTTTTTAAATCCACACTTAATTTCCAAATCACAATATCACTTAACAAGCACTAATTAAACTACTCACTAGCAACAATCATTCTAATAAGCATCAACATATTATAAAACTACAAATTATGCTATTTTATACTATTGATTAAAAAAGAAGGAAGAAGACTAGAACCCGAATGATGAAACTGATTCGAATATTACACCACCCACTCTTATAAACTTAATTAAACTTTTAAAGTTTAAGACTTTATTAGTTTTAATTTCACTAATTAATCAATAAAGTTTTGAGCTTTATTAATTAATAAGCTAAGTAAAAACATAAAAAGCTTAGAACTTTAATAGTGAAACTAGTTTATAAGAACCATAAGCTCCTCGCCAAAGAGGTTGAACAAGTTTTCATCAACAATAAGACAATAAGAGTTAAACAATACAATAAGCTATGAATAAAAGAAGATAATAAGCTAAACTACAAATTATAGATCTAATTCCACTCGAAACCAAGGTGTTCAAACTTATAAAAGTGAACTTGAGATGAGTAATATTAAGGAATAGATCTATAAAATAAGCTACTAGATTAAACTACTAAAAGGATTAAAATAAAACTAAAAAATAAGCTTAAAAGCTAATAAGCTATTTGATCTAAAGGTGGACTAAGACTTATAAATAAGTCGGGTGTACACAAACACTCGTCGCTTCCTTATTAAGTGTCAAATAAGCTCAAAAAGCAAATAAGCTTATAAAATAAGCAACCAAAAATTAAAAGAAAGAAAAATAAGCAAATAAATAAAAATGAGTTACTTAAAAACTTTTAAGCTAAAAATTAAGCTCTCGAAAATAAGAGTGCTCAAGACTTAATAACTAAGCCGAGTAGAAGACTCATGACACCCTTTTAGCATTCGAATCAAGCTTAATCAAGAAATAAGCAACCAAATAAGTAAAACAAGAAGACAAAATGAAATAAGCAAAAGCTTATTTGGATAATATGAGCTTAGATCTAAATCTAATAAGCCAAAGGAAGGCTTATTTGAAGTAAGAAATAAGCTAGGAGAAAGCTAGAAGCAACAATAAGCCAAAATAGACTTGAAAAGAAAAGAAAAGAAACTAGAGGATTAGAAAAAGAATAAGCCATAAGAAAATAAGCACTTCAATCTTCAAAACATCTTCATTAATAAGCTAAAAAGAGTGTATTACAATACTAAATAAGCTATAAAAGCTTTTACAATAAGCTAAAACCAATACTACATTACTCCTAAAACTAACCTACACTACTATGAAAAGAAACTAAAAATCTAACACCTAACACCACTGCTGCGTCTGTTCTTTTACAGCCCAAGTGAGTGCTTAAAGGCATTTTTGTCATTTCAAAGCCTCCACCAATCACAGCTCTCGAAACAGGGGTAAATTCATCTTTATGCATTGACGCGTATTAATGACGCCAATGATTGGTATAGGATAGCGAACCTTGTAACCGCCAGCTGTCTGCAGCTGGATCCACCAATCATAACGTGCCACGTCAGCTTTTAGAACCCTCGATTGTCGAACCTCGTACCCGAACCTGCTACAGTACCTCGGATTTGTAAAATGAATAGTACCTTGTACCCAATGATTAGATGAGCACATGTCACCCTCTGATTGGTGCCACGTGGCTTGTCAACAGTTTCGGCGTTGTCATCGAAGCCACTAGTTAACGAAGGTCAACGGTGTCGATCAACGGTGGTAAACGACAGTCATCGGCATCGGACCACCCTGAACCACCATCGGACCACCAATCAACGGTGGTTGACCGCAGTTAATGATTGGTCAATAGTTGGGTCTGGTTGCCACGTAGCATGCCATGTGGATCCACGTGTGCCCACGTGGCATCCACATGGATGTTGATCTGGAATATACAATGGAGCCTAAACCCGGAATTAAACTCAAGACCTCTCGATTAGGAACTCAAGAGAGGCCTCAAGCCCAACTAAGCTAGAAGCATCCATCGTAATGTATATGTAAATATATTTCATATATGGGCTCATGAATCTGGACCACCTTCTATTTTATTAAAGGTTCAATTAAGGCATGAAAAGGTTCAAATTAGAAGGGTTCGGGGGTCAAGTAAGGTACCGATAGACTCGTAATTTCATGCTCTTTCCAATGATGTGATCGTGGGATTTTAACAACTTCGTTTGAACATCGATAAATGTAAAAACGTCGTCAAAAGTCACCCAATAAAAACACAATACAAACATATTTGCAACATAATTACTCATATTTTAGTGTTTTAGTCTGTTTTAATGTGTTTTTCGGAGTACAAATGATGTGTGTTTAAGCTCACATCAAATTCCCCCACATTAAGTCATTGTTGGTCCCACACACAATGTAAATAAAACATGCCCGAAAATAAATAATTAAATCCCCTTTTAACTTATGACCCCTCATAATCAAACAAGAACAGAAAAGGTGCATTAAGAAGGTTCAAAAATCATTTATTTCGAAAGCGCCCCCGCTTTAACCGCTTTATTCAATAGTAGATAAAAAAACTAAGATAAAAATTAAATAACATTATTTAAAAGGCTTTAAGAACGGGAGTTCGTCATCCTTGATTTTTCACAATCCCCAAACTAAGCTTATAACGAAATCACAGCCAAATATAAGATTAGATGCCTAACTCTGACTCAATAAAATGCTAAATTGGTAAGTATAAACTTAACTTTTTGCTCTCATTATTCTTAAATCCTCTAAGTATTTTATTATTATTATTATTATTGACAAATAAATTATGTCCTTATTAATACAAAATAAACCCCGTTTAGACCACAATTAGTTTAAAATCCTTTCCTAAAGAGACGATATGGTGAGAATAAGGTCCACATTAATGTTCTAATTTCGCATGATTTAGGAGTTATCCTTTTTATTTCATCCAAAACAACTCAACTGCGAGTCCAGAGATGAAGGCTTTATTTAGATAACCCCGGAGTTGAAATTTGGCTTTATTATTATTATTATTGCAACATTATTATCCCTCGGTCCAGGAGTCTTATTTTGACCAGGAGATCCTCGACCTTTTTGAAGGCTGCAACATCGGGAGAGAACGGACCAGATGCAGCTAACTTTTATCAGTCTCGGATTTATTATTCTTACTATGGGCCTTATTTTGAAGACTTCCACATCGGCAGCGAACCGACCAAAGACAGTAAACTTTTATCAGCCTACAGTTCTTCTTCTTCTTATTATTATTATTATTACCTCCACCCTTTAAATGACTGTCACATCGGTATGCGAGCCGATCATGATCCAGAAGTCTTATTTCGGCTTCGGTTTATTATTACATTATAGCCTAATTTCAAGTCATGTGGTCTTTTAACAACTGCCACATGGGTATGCGAGCCGACCATGGTTCAGGAGTCTATTTCCCCACAACACTGACAAAACCTCGATGTGTACCTTACTTTCACTAGAAGGAATCTCTACGAAGGGATCTAAACTAAGAATCGCAAAAACCAAAGCAACTTTATTTATTTAACAATAATATAACGTTTATTAAGCTGATGGGAGCAAAAAGCCACAATTAACCTCTATGAGCTCTAAAGAGTTCCAACTACTCCACGCTTAGCATCTAACTTATATTTAACTCTATCATTTTTCGTTCTTTGCAAAATTTTAAAGTTTAGCAAACGCTTAGTCTCGAAAGCTAAGGGGAAAGCTAGAGTGAAACACTCGGTCAAGTCAAAATATCCTTAGTTCTACGGGCCTACTTATTTCTATATTTTTATATTTCCATCATTTTTTTCATTCATTTTTTATCTTATATATATATATATATATATATATATATATATATATATATATATATATATATATATATATATATATATATATATATATATCATAATAAAACAATAAAATTTTAAAATTTTAGTCAAAACGGGGTTGCGTGGGAACACATATAAGCATAGGTATGATCACATTTCGATAGAAATCCCCCCACACTTAGAACTGAACATTGGCTTCAATGTTCAAAAATGTTGGGTGTCACCCCCACACTAAAGGTCGAAAAAAGGAAATGCTAGAGATTCCAAGTGTGAATGAGGAAAACATAATATATATATATATATATATATATATATATATATATATATATATACATGATCAGGATTGAGGATTCCAAAATAAGCAGAAGATCAAAGACCGGATGATTGGAGGATTAAAAACAAGCACGGGTCTTCACGATCTTAAGGAATCCTGCAAAAACGGAACGGGGGGGAAATAGAGGAGTGGTTGAAATGATTTTTCTAGGGTGTTGAGTGTTTTGCAGGGAGAAGGTATGGGAAGACATCCCTACTCTGTACCTGGGTTTTGTTGGGCGGGAAAAGATAGAGTTTGGGTAGGTTGGCAGCTTTGGCCCCTCACTTCTTATAACTTCATTGCAAAACTTCGCCCAGTTTGCAATTTCGACCCTTTTCTTTTAACTCTTGTAATACAACTTGAGGTTTGGCAGTTTTAGTCCCTCAAGTTGTATTTTCTTCATGTGGCTGAGTTTTGACTTTGACTGACTTTGGCTTCGGATTGACTTTGTCTTCGGATTGACTTTGTCTTTTCTATCCCGTGCTTGGTTTGGTCGCTTTTGGCTTTCTTTTTGAATATCCGTTCCTGCACAATTCAAATGCAAAACATACAAATACAATGTATTTTTGGTACGTTTTTAGTCATTTAAGTCCGTTTTTAATGGAAAAATGGTATGTATAATTAAGCACATACCATGGAGCATCATACAAAATCTTCTTCCATTCGTTCTCTTTAGATTCCAAATCAAATAAATCATCATTCTCAACGAGAGGCGGTTCATCAGTGAACCCCTCGAGAATGGAAGCAACGCTTATCTTAGGAGTAGACGGATCACGGTGAAGTAGAAGCTCAATCTCATCAACGTCGCCACCTAGGTCGAAACATTCATCCTCATTAAGCTTGAAAAGAGGTGTGACTAGCAAATCCGTCTCATCGAGTTTAGAAACATAGGAGTCCTCACTCTCGATGTCCTCTAATACCTTACTAAAAAGAGGATTTACGTCACTAGAGATGTACTCGTCATCAAATACAAAAAGAGGGTTCGAATAAATTTTAACATTATCTTCTGGAACGTCCTCATCAGATAGTGACTCGTCATCACTAGAGGTAAAATCGTCATTTGAATCGAATAGAGGGTTAGAGAAATTTATGGATTTTTCCTCAGAAATGTTAATGGGAGAGAAATCATTACACGAAGGTAAATCACACTCACTATCACCCCCGGATGTATCCTCGAACTAACTTAGGATTGGGATAAGGTCCTCAACACTAGACTTTATGAATTCGTACGATTCCTTTTTAGGAATAGTGCTAAGATCCTCATCCCCCATGATGAGAGAGTCCTCGGGCTCCATAGTCAGTAAGACCGGTGTGATTGGAGGAATTTTAGAAGTAATTTCATTTAAAGGAATAGTACTCTCCTCGTCATCGTCGTCATTATCGTCATAATCGTAAATAATATTAAAACATCGTGAAGGATCGGGAGTATGAGTACTAACATTAGCTGCCTGCTCTCGTTGAAGTATCCTCTAACACAATGATTGCATAGTGTTAAGTAGTTCATTCCTTAAATCAATCTTAAATTCATCATTCATCTTCTGCTGATTAAGGTCTTCTTGAATACTCTGAGGCTGATGATTGATAGAATACTACGGGGGTTGGTCAAAACCGGAATAGTTTGAATTATTCTTAAAGTGGTTTTGATCCATTGGTTGACATTGAAAAACTTTCATGAGGACCCCCACAGTTTTCATAGCATAGATATTGTTATGGAAAACTTGGTGAATTTTGTGGATAATAAGTATCACCAAAGTTTTGATTGTAGCACGGTTCCTGCTCATAGACAAGCGGGAACCATGGTGGACAATCATAACCATAATGAGAGTCGTTCCCACATAATTCACACGAGTATGATTCGTACTACGGTTGTGGAGGGTGGGTGAAAACATTTGGAGGATCGTTGAAAGAATTCGGATTTAAATCATAAACGAATGAATTTCCAGCTTCAGAATTGCAAAATGAACAAAATCCTTCTCTAAGATAATATCCACACCTCCCAAATGTACACCGTTGACAACGTACACCATCTTCTAACAGATCTTCACAATGAAAACAACTAAATTGGTCGAGAGATGATGTTTGGGGTTGTGAAGGTGGGTAGGAGAAATTGGGTGTTTCATCATTTGCAATAGGATCGGGGTTACGGACAAGCTCGTCTCTGAAACTTACATTGGTACAACGCCAACAATTTCCACCATTAAACAGACCTCCACACCACGAGCACCTCGAAAACCAAGACATGTTGAAGAATTATCGGATAAGATGGTAAAGAGAATAAGAATTAAACGAATAAGAGGATAGAGAAGAATATTTATAGATTTTTCAAAAAAACATAAGGAAAATAAATAATAAAAATAAGGAAGAAAAATATTTTTTTGGTAACCGAAAGTCAAAGGTGCATGGTAGCTCTCTAGAAAACGCACAAAGAAGCGGAGGAGCAGGTAAGCGTGAAGCATTTTAAAAACCTTCTCCTTTCGGGTTGATGTTCGTAGGATCGACCCTCCTTATACCTCTCTTATAGTTTGTTTACTAAAGGTGAGCCAAAATGACAATTAACAAACGGTCATTTTTAATATAAAATGAAAATAGAATATAATTTTTTTTAGGTTTTTATATATAAAACGAAAACTTTCACGGGGAAATGATCTTTAAGGCTCGAACACGAAAAATCCCGTAAAAATTGGTACACCTCTCCCCTGCAACGGCGCCATTTTGATTCGATACAATATATATATATATATATATATATATATATATATATATATATATATATACCAAATAGTAATAATATAGAGAGTATCCCGTTAGATATGACAATTACTTTAGGAAAAGTAATATTTTTATCTCTAGGATGTCGTATCCCGACGAGAGATGAATTTGAAATCCACGAAGGTATCTTGTTTGATGCTTGAATATCAAATATTTTTGTTTTTGGTTTTAAAACTAATTTTAATCACTAAAAATTACCAATCTAAAATTACTAATAATAAAACTACTAAATTTAAAGCTAAATGATCTAAAATATATTTAAGAGACGATAATGCTTGCTAAGTGACGTGAAAAGTCCATCAAGTGTGAATTAAGGTTTTACTTAACGAATTAATTTCCTTAGAAAAGATAATTATCTCACAACGTTGGCTTATATTGACAAAAATCTCTTAAAAAGATACTAATTACTAGATGTGTAGTTTGACTATTTTACCATATTTTGCCCTTTAAAACATTCAAACTACAAATCTAAATAATCAAATATTATTAATCAATTAAATCTTTTTTAAATCCACACTTAATTTCCAAATCACAATATCACTTAACAGGCACTAATTAAAATACTCACTAGCAACAATCATTCTAATAAGCATCAACATATTATAAAACTACAAATTATGCTATTTTATACAATAGATTAAAAAGAAGGAAGAAGATTAGAACCCGAATGATGAAACTGATTCAAATATTACACCACCCGCTCTTATAAACTTAATTAAACTTTTAAAATTTAAGACTTTCTTAGTTTTAATCTCATTAATTAATCAATAAAGTTTTGAGCTTTATTAATTAATAAGCTAAGTAAAAAACTTAAAAAGCTTGGAACTTTAATAGTGAAACTAGTTTATAAGAACCATAAGCTCCTCGCCAAAGAGGTTGAGCAACTTTTCATCAACAGTAAAACAATAAAAGTTAAATAATACAATAAGCTATGAATAAAAGAAGATAATAAGCTAAACTACAAATTATAGATCTAATTCCACTTGAAACCAAGTTGTTCAAACTTATAAAAGTGAAATTGAGATGAGTAATATTAAGGAATAGTTCTATAAAATAAGCTACTAGATTAAACTACTAAAAGGATTAAAGTAAAACTAAAAAATAAGCTTAAAAGCTAATAAGCTATTTGATCTAAAGGTGGACTCAGACTTATAAATAAGTCGAGTGTACACAAACACTCGTCGCTTCCTTATTAAGTGTCAAATAAGCTCAAAAAGCAAGTAAGCTTATAAAATAAGCAACCAAAAATTAAAAGAAAGAAAAATAAGCAAATAAATAAAAATGAGTTACTTAAAAACTTTTAAGCTAAAAATTAAACTCTCGAAAATAAGAGTGCTCAAGACTTAATAACTAAGCCGAGTAGAAGACTCATGACACCCTTTTAGCATTCGAATCAAGCTTAATCAAGAAATAAGCAACCAAATAAGTAAAACAAGAAGACAAAATGAAATAAGCAAAAGCTTATTTGGATAATATGAGCTTAGATCTAAATCTAATAAGCCAAAGGAAGGATTATTTGAAGTAATAAATAAGCTAGGAGAAAGCTAGAAGCAACAATAAGCTAAAATAGGCTTAAAAAGAAAAGAAAAGAAAATAAAGGATTAGAAAAAGAATAAGCCATAAGAAAATAAGCATTCAATCTTCAAAACATCTTCATTAATAAGCTAAAAAGAGTGGATTACAATACTAAATAAGCTATAAAAGCTTTTACAATAAGCTAAAACCAATACTACACTACTCCTAAAACTAACCTACACTACTATGAAAATAAACTAAAAATCTAACACCCAACACCACTGCTGCGTCTGTTCTTTTATATCCCAAGTGAGTGCTTAAGGGCATTTTTGTCATTGCAAAGCCTCCACCAATCACAGCTCCCTAAACAGGGGTAAATTCATCTTTATGCATTGACGCGTATCAATGACGCCATTTATTGGCATGGGATAGCGAACTTTGTAACCGCCAGCTGTTTGCAGCTGGATCCACCAATCATAACGCACCACGTCAGCTTCTAGAACCCTCGATCGCCAAACCTCGTACTCGAACCTGCTAAAGTACCTCGGACCTACACAATGAATAGTACCTCGTACCCAATGATTAGATGGCCACGTGTCACCCTGTGATTGGTTCCACGTAGCCTGTCAACAGATCTGGCGCTGTCACCAAAGCCACAGGTTAACAGAGGTCAACGGTGTCGGTCAACGGTGGTCAACGGCATCGGACCACCGTGAACCACCGCCGGACCACTAGTCAATGGTGGTTGACTGCCAGTCAATGGTTGGTTATGGTTGCCACGTGGATCCACGTGTCTGTTACGTGTGTCCACGTGGCATCCACGTGGATGATGACGTGGCATATACAATGGAGCCTAAACCCGGAATTGAACTCAAGACCTCTCAAGTGGGAACTCAAGAGAGGCCTCAAGCCCAGCTGAGCTAGAAGCATCCATCGTAATATATATGTAAATATATTTCATATATGGGCTCATGAATATGAACCAGGTTCTATTATATTAAAGGTTCAATTAAGGCGTGAAAATTGGATGATGATTTAACCAGTTATCGCATGTTTCCTCTCCATGATTGAGCAAACCAGGGGAGTACTAGTTTCTCTCGACTTTTTTCTTTTCCCTTTATCCGTTTACGGGTACTTTTAAAAACATTGGAGACAATTCCTTTAATTACCATTTCCTTTGTCCTTAAAATGATGTGTAATATATCAAAACATAGCATAAAAGGTAATTTTAACCTAAATTTAAAAAAATTATGACACACACCGATGAAAACCGAGTATTATTAGCGTCTCATGGATAGTAATTTATATGACTAGCACAAAAAAACCCTCAAAATTCCACCCTAAAAATGTGAGGTTCGCCTTTAGATCTTTAGGAATTCAGGTATTCATTTTTTATACCTAAGATAATTTTACCTTTAGCTTTCTCGAGTTAAGGAGTGAGCAATTGCATATGTCGCGTTTATAGATTTGTTCGTGCATATGTGATTCTTTCGCCTTTTCTGGAGCATTGGTATCGGTTTAAAGTTATATGAGAGTGTACCGGTAGTATATTAAATTCTAGAACTTATTTTTGTGATGCATCCCGAGACTGCATATTGAGTATTAGGATTTTCTAAATGATAAGAGGCGCTAGGATTAGCCCATGTTTTAAGCATGTATTTGTTATTATGGTCACCTCGATCATATAACTATCCCACACCCTTGACATGCACTCATTTTTAGTGCAGGATACCTAGTACACCCCGCCGAGCCTATCCTTTTCACGGTTCTCATAATTTTCTTGTGGATTCCAGATTATTAATGAAGAGCATTGTTACCCTTAACCAATTGTTTTACCCAAATCGCCTTAGTCTTCCTTGTATGTACTCATTTTTAGTACATTGTTGTTTTAACCCAATTTAATTATTTGAGTACATGGTTGCTAAGTCTTTATCCTTGTAAATACAGTTTTGGGACGATTGAGATTCATGGTAGTATTTATTTTACGAAAGAATAGGGAAGGAAAGTTAAGTCATTACCCCTATATTTGTTCGATAGTCTCCATGTTATGTTGATCCACCTCAATTTGGTTCATTAGTTAGCTTATGTATTGAGTATCACAAACTCAAGTGTAGGGGTATGTTTATAAACCCTAAGTGATGTATTATTATTCAAAAAAGAGTTTGATGTAGAGTTTTATAAAGTATTGTACTTCTTTGTCTGAGTGGTCATAGCCTTTGGATTAGCAACCCAATCAACGTGTATTCTTATAAATAATTAACTCAACACTTCACCCAAATTCACCCATAAAGCCACCCCTAAATATATCCCATCCGTTTTTGTTTCCATTATTGTTATCTTACACCTACACCCCACAACCATTAAAGACCTCTTTGATAGTAATTTTTAGTATTTACGCCTAGCGGTGGAGGTTTGATCCTTTACCAAGCCTATGGTAATTTATATGCTACGACAGGTAATGAGTGTTAATTTTTCGTTTCCTATATTATTATAATTCATTATACACCCGAGAGAAAGAGAGAATCCAAACACTTATGTGAGGTGTTAGTATATAACTTTTGTGCTTTTAACTACGAGGTCTAGAAGGTTATGTCATAAACTATCTTTAAAAAGTAGGTTAAATGCCCCCAATATTGCTATTGTCTAGGTAGAGAAGCCCATTTGCTTGAGGACAAGCAAATCCCAAGTATAGGGGCATTTAATGAGGTGTCATTTTATATACTTTTTTAGGGTCATTTAACCCCCTTAATCATGCAAATATGCCCAGATTATGTGCTTAATCGTTTGTTTTGTACTTTTAGCACTTTGATGGCTTTTGAAGGAAATACACGTGACTTGGGCTCAATTGGAGAAGGAACAAACAAGACTACCACTCTACACCAAAGTCTCTTAAAGAATTATGTACACTACCTGGATCGCGATTCCTAGCGACGGCGTCATATCATACAAGAGACGGCGTCAGGATTTCCAAGACGGCGTCAGAATGTAACCGCCTCAAAAGAAACCCTAGAAGATTTGGCAGAGCGACGGCGTCAGAAAACCTGCGATGTCGTCACGGCCTATTTCCTATATATACAAACTCGTTTTAGGGTTTTTGAGTGTGTAACTTTTGGGAACCGAATCCTAATATTAGAATACAATTATAGCTTCTCTTTAAGGCGTTTTTAGGGTGTCAAAGCCCCTTTATAACAGCCTTAATTACATGTTTTAATCAAGTAAGATCTCCTATCTTTTATCATTCAATATGTCTATGTTTTGCATGATTGATTCTTGTTCTTCACTTCTTTTTATCATGTTAGGCTAGATCCCTTTAGTATTTACTTATGATTGCATGAAACTTAGTTTATAGATCCTTTTAATATTGCTTCTTATGATGGATGTGCGCGTTAGGCTTTAGAAACCTAGCCATAAGATATTAAATTGGCATAGACGTCTAGGGAAACACGAGTGTGTAAAAAGGATACCATCGGTAACAGTCTTATACTAACAAAAACACAAATCATTCATAATCTTATAATACCCAAATATAACCACCATAATTGATTACAACCATACATATAAAACCTTACTACTAACTATATAAATAATACCCCAACCTTAAAACTTACCAAACTTAACAAAAACCCACCCCTAATATGGTTGATCCCTCTTAAGTGTTTTAAATGCATGTAATGTACTCTTAGGGGCCTTGTAATAGTCTTTATACTACCTTACTTTTGCGTTTCCTTAACGGAATATTACGTAGAAGGCGGGTTCGTGTAATTCGTTCATAACGTAGGAAATACTTACACGGATCATCACAAGTGTGACAAAGCAACGAAATTAGGAGAAGCAAACTAAGGAGTAGTGCATGATTAAATAAATACGTTCGTTTATCATATAGTTATCACCAAAATAGTTTAGAATTATTTTTAGTTTAATTAATTAATACCAAACCAATAATTTTTACCTGCTTTTATAAAAATACAAAAATACAAAAATACAAAAAGAATCTTCTTTCAACCCTTTAGACCTTTGTTAAATTCTGTTCGAGCCTTCCCAACCTATTCCCTTAGAGAATGGTAACAACACCCCGAGTCTTGCCTTACTACACTACAATTGTTAGGTGCTCTGCCTAGGGAGTTGTAAAACTAGTGTGTTTACAACAACCGCACATCATGTATATAGATCTTAGGTGGTTCGTAGTTTATTAATTTAAAACCTGGTCTATTTAAATAAAAATACGCATCAGGACCTATTTTTTCCTAACTCTAAACTTTTCACATAATTATCCATTATTGCATTATACATTAGAGCATGAGCTAGAACTTCAAGAACCGGTAAGTTAAGATGCGAATCCTTAAATTCATCTTCTAAAGCTTTTTCAGGTTCTTTTTGGTTTTGATGTTCCAATTTTGATGACCATTTGCAGTAGGTCTTTTTGAAGATTGCTTGTTTGTTTAGAACATGTTTTAATGGCATTGATCAAAATTGAGGGATTGTGATGAGCATTGAGGGTCTTCCATTGAGTAAGAATGAGGAGACAAAACCGAAGAGGTGGAGTTAACATTTAATTTTGGGTTCTTGACTCGCTTGGGAGTGCTCCAGTCATTTGATCATTGATGGCCTTCAAGAATGTGTCAATCTTATTGGTCATCTTGCCTTGTTGTTGTTTGAAATCGGCTTCAAACTTAGACAATCTAGTGTGTTGTGATTCCATAAAACTAGACACCAAACCTTCGAGATTTGATTGATTATTAAAATTTTGAGGGTTGTTGTTGAAGGGGCAGTTCGGGAATGAACCGTTGGGATTGAAAACGATTAGGTGGGTTTAAAAAACTGTTTTGAGAATTTTGAGGTTGTCTCCACCTAAGGTTTGGGTGACTTTTCCATGACGGATTATAGGTGTAACCAAGATTGTTTTGCCCGGGTTTGATAGTGTACCACTTGCCTCCCACTTCGGTTGTACACGAGGATGCATATTCAACAAAATCTTGCTCAGGATTTTCCATGCAATATTGAGTGTTGGGGGGACCACTATAAACTCACCTGAAGAAGCGATTTTGTTCACTTGAACAGATGATTTAGGAGCAAGGTGAGCTTCCATCAAGCATTGGACTTGATTTTCAAGCTCAATGAGAAGATGGTCAGATGTACTTGGGACATCTTGAGGCAAAGAGATTGCCTTGACCAATTTAGCGAAGTCTCTTGGGACATTCAAACTTTCATTGTCATAGAGGGTGAGGTCCTCTAATAATGCTCAGGATTCTTCGGCGTTTTTGTTACATAGCTTACCACCAGCCGCTTGATTGATGGTTCGCCTTGTGGCGGGATTGACATGGTCATAAAAGATTTGGACTTGGAGCCAAGTTCGATGCCATGATGAGGGACTTTTTGGAGTAAGTCCATGAAACGAGTCCATGCTTCAGAAAGAGATTGATGACATCAAATAATGTCACTTTTATAGCATCATTTTCCCATGTAAATTACCCATTTTGTATAATTATTGCAAGAATTGAAACTTAATTGCTTAAAGTTGTTATTTGCAGTAATTATGGAGTACTTTGTGAATATTATCTAAAAGGCATGCATTTTGGAGCTTAAATGAAGAGTTCGAGAAAGTCTACTAATCTGACAGCAAATACGCCGTATTATTCTAGACCTATACGACGTATCCAAGACTTTGACGAATTAAAGACCATTGCCTTACTTTGAAGAATACGTCGTATCCACATCAACGATACACCATATAATACTTTGGTCAACGAAAAAAACAAGTGGTTTTACCTCAATACGCCGTATCCATCAAGAAGATACGGCGTATTCGTGCCTACACTTCACAGATAACCACGAAGGATTAATGACCCAATACACCGTATCCTGAAGACTTAATACGCCGTATCAAAGGTCAAACACTAGAAGATTCTAAAAGATATCAATCATGGTCCTTACTCCAAGAAATCTCCAATATGTCGTATCCCATATTGCCCGATACGAGGTATCAACCTTTTTCTAGACTCTATAAATACAACACCCTAAACTCAGTTTTAGGTATGCAAGTGAAGCCCTAAACCACCAAGTTGACTATCAGACAAATAGAAGAGCACAAAAGGTCAGAAAAGAACCTCAAGATCATAGGAAAACTCTTGTAATCTTCGCACAACCAAATACGCGTTCGGTTAAGGTTTCTTTATTTTAATCGTTCATATATGAAACTATGTATATTTTTACAATGACTATCGGCTGATACCTTTAGGTATCAGCCATGTTTATGAAGATTTAATGTTTGGTTTATTTATATCGATTGCTTAATTTATCATTGATTATTGATTATGATATCAATTTATACTTATTTATGTGCTTTTGCATGCGACCTATCATTCAACTAGGTCTAGTCCTATATATTTAATGTGCTAAGACTTTGGTGTTGTGTGGGCGTAGGCTAAGAGTATGAGATAGCTCTCCATATAGAAATTTATATATCTAGAATCATAGGATCACAAATAAATGACCTATCCTTGCCAGTGGTTTAGGGAACAAGTTGGACTAGCAGGTGTCCCTAGGATCAACAAATGACGTTCTGATTCCATTGGTTAGGACTCAAATAGAGTGGACTACTAGTATGTAAATTGCCATTAAGCAGTAAGTAGGTAAAGTCTCGATGAGCTAGGGTTTAGTAAGAGCACCATTACTTAAATCCTAAGATAGATTATAATCAACAAAAGGCTGATTTATGAGGATGCGTTTAATTGTTAGTGTGTCTAGGTTTTAGGAAAAAGTACCGCCTAAATCTAGGAATGATATACCATTTTGAGAAAAGACACTCATTGCACTAAATAAACAAACCTGTGTTTTACCTAATTATTAATGGTTGATATGTTTTCCTTACATTAGTGTTTGACCGCTCCTCTATCATTTGATCATCTTCTTGTGTGTGTTTATCGCTTTACTTGTCATCAAAACCCTAGGTTAGATAACCCAAAATTGTGCCAGTCTCTCAGACTGAATACCCCCCTCCTATTATACGTTAGTTTTATGGTTAATTTAGGTATATCATAGATTAGAATAATTTAGTACTAACATAGATAATTAAAAAAATGATAATTAAGAATTAACGCTCTCGCTCTTAGTGATCGACACCCTACTTACCAATGAAGCTACATCTGATCAGGTACACTGTCTGTTAGAGTGTTATTTTTAGGTATAGTCGGCATAAAATAAATAGTAAAACTTGATAACAAATAGTACCTACGCACAACGACACACTAAGTTTTTGGCGCTGTTACCGGGGAGTAAAGTTGTAGAATTCTTGTTTATTAGTATTTTAGTTTAGATTAATTTGCATATTTGTGTGTTCGTTTTCGTGTGTTTGATTTTTGCATTGTATATTTTTGGATAATTGTGTGTTTGTGTGTTTTTTTGCATTGTTATAGTCTGCTGCAAGTTTCTGAGTCGAATACTCAATAAGGCGTATTCATCTTCTTGGATACGGCGTATAAATTTTTTCAAACCAATGCAGCAAATTCGACTCTATCATTAATACGACCTATTTAGTTTACTGAATACGACATATTAGTCTATTTGACCATTTTATTTCCTAGCCTATTTATTACAGGTTAAAATGGACGACCCCAACATTACTATGGCAGAGTATATTCAGCTTGAAGAAGAAAAAGCACGTAGGCGTGGTCAAGAGTTTAACTGGGAAACTACTACATATGGTAAGGTCAAGTATTTTGAAGATATCGACTACTTAAAAGATTTTGAGAACCAGTTCCCAACCATTGTTTACAATGATGCTCTAACATCTGAACTGGAAGTCTCATCTGATTTTGAGAACGAGTTCCCAGCCATTGTGTACAATGATGTTTTATCTTCTAAACTAGAAGTCTCATCTGAACCTACGGTAAGTGCTTATCCTGCCATAAAGATTGATTTTGATTTCAAAATATCATCGTCCGATTATGATGACGAAGATTACACTTTTATATACGATAAAAACTCATTTTCTTATAAATTAGTTTCTATCGATGATTTAAAATCGGATAAGGGCAATGATAATGATAAAATCGATATTAAACAGCCTTCGGGAGATTTATCTATCGAGCCATTACCTGATGTAATTAAAATCGATACACAAGAGTCAAATAAACTTTTGAAAACAAGTCATGATACTTCAAATATATTTTTCAAAACTAATACTTTTTACAAAGAATTAGGTTTTAATAAATTAACTTGTAATTATCTTATCTATGGGATGATAATAAATCTTATTAAGAATTTATATGTGCCATTTGGCATCCCATTCGACCCTAAGTTATTTTATAAGGATGGGATTAAACTAGGGCAAGTCTAACTTAAAGACTATTTTGTAAACAAAAGTGCTGTCGGGAAACAACCCAGAATGTATTTTCAATTTTCTTATCGAGTCCGTCTTTTCAGACTGTCTATACGGCGTATCCAAACCCCATGGATACGACGTATTGACTACCTGGACGTTATCTAGTCTTTATATTTTTGCAATTTAAACTTTATTGTCAGACTGGTCGATACGGCGTATTCGTTAAACGAATACAGCGTATTCGACTTCTGACCCGTACTTAGGATTATTTTCTACAGGTATCAATACGGCGTATTCTGGGGTATGAATACGGCGTATCAACTTCATGTACAGTTTTAGGTTTTTATTTTCGAGTCTAACCAACGAATATACGGAGATAGAAATTGCACTTGTTTTCTTATATCTTGCACAGGACCTTACTGAATGAAAACGACGACGTTGATGGAGTATTTTTTATAATCTAATGTGTGTTGTAGTCATACGGGCATTCAAACGCATTTACAACACACATTCTTGCTCATAAACTCAACATGGAGAATCATACCGAGCATATATCAGGGGAGTTTCTCGTTCTAATTCTTTTATTTCCCGTTTTTAACTCTTATGTTTATACAACGAGGGCGTTGTATAATTTAAGTGGGGGAGGAGAATTAGAACGCTACTTGTCCTATTTTTAATAATAAATTGCTTAAATTATGCTTAAATTTTAAAAAATAGAGCATACTTTTGTGAAATTACTGGTTACATAACCTGCACACAAAACCCTTATTAGAAATTGTGAGGATTCAGCCTTATCCGTTTCTGAATATTTACCAAAATCCTTCAAAAATATGAGTGTGCTGGTGATGTTGTAGACTTTAGAACTTGACTTGGTATATCTATTCGAGACCACAATAATGAGTACTCTGGATTTAGATGGAGTAACTTGTTTATATTGGTAAATTTCTAGGATTACACCCAAAAAGCCTATATATATTGTGTTATTAACTAACCATACCAGTTAGTTAACCCCCATATAAACCCTTTGTTTACTCTAATTTTAAGAGTAAGATTCCCTTAGAAAAACCTGTTTAACCAACTATTTGTTTTGTTACACCTTTACACCTTAGCCTATCCTGTTAGATTAAGTCCATTTATCAGTTGCTAGTTGCTTTAGTGTTAAGTATGTATTTCCTGTGTCTTGTGTCATTTTCTATCTCTGGTATGGTTGGGAAATTTCACTTCGCAACTGGGAATGTA
>BQNB010084718.1:0-28671 GCA_026074375.1 Tanacetum coccineum | reverse complement strand
GGTCAACAATCCCCACCACCTCTAAGCTGACGACCTCAACATCGGGAGGTGATGCATCGACATAATCGATATCCTCACCATAGGTAGAATCGTCATCACTCGAAAAATTATCATCGTTGGAATTGACAACAATCTCAGAATGTTTATTGAGAGCTTTAAGAGGGGTGGTATTTTTACAAAGAGGCACATCACACATTTTGTCGGGAATACCCTCGGACTCACTTGGGATTGGGACAAGGTCCTCAACACTAGACTTTATGAATTCGTCCGATTCCGTTTCCGGAATAGTGTCAAGATGCTTGTCCCCCATACTTAGAGAGTTAACGGGCTCCTCGATTGGTAGAACGGGTGTGATTATAATGGTATCGTCTTCGTCATCATCGTAGCAAATGGGAATCTTCCAATATCGATCTTTAGCCGCTTGTTCTTCCGCGATTCGCTTTTCTTCTTCCTTCTTTTGTATAGCTTGACCAACCAAATCACATAAGGTTGTCATTTGTTCCATAAGCTTATTACTAGAATTGAGAAGCTCATTTTGGGAATTGAGAAGCTCATTTTGGGAATTGAAGATTGGATGATTGACGGTATATTGCGGGGGTTGAACTTGGTCAAAACCAAAAGAATTTGAATCATAGCAAGAATTTTGCTCATGATAATAGTCTTCATTCATTGGTTGACATTGGAAGGTTTCATGAGGACCCCCGCAATTTTCACAACAAAGATATTGTTGTGGAAAACTCGGTGAAGTTTGTGGAAAATAATCAAAGTTTTGATTGAAACACGGGTCCTGATTGTAGACAAACGGGACTTGAGGGTGACAATCGTAACCGTAATGAGAATCGTTCCCACATATCTCACAAGAGTATGGTACGTATTGGGGTTGTGGAGGATGGTTTGCAACACTTGGAGAATCGTTAGAAGAGTACGGAGTTGAAAAATTGCTTGGTGTTCCATTTCCAACTTTACAATAAAAACAAACTCCATTGTATTCATTGCACCCACATTGTTGGCATGTACGAAACAGACATTGTTGTTGCACACTTTGTGGGAGCTCATCAACGGTTTGATTGTTAGGTAGTTCCGGATTGGAGATAATTGGAACCTTCGGAGGACAATTATAACCATAATGAGCACCTTTCCCACAAGACCTACAAGTACATCGTTGACAAAAGATTCCGTCTAACGAATCACCGCACTCGTGACAACAGTGGTCAATTTGTGGAGGATTTGGTGAGGAATTTTTACCGGGGTCCTGTTTGACAACGATTGGCTCTCGAGGAGCATTAACAACGTTGGAATTGTCGTCGGATGACCCGGAAGTATCTTGAAGGTTTTGAAAAACTTCCTCCAATGTCTTTCGTATTAGAGCACATTCTCGACAATATAGACCATGAACCGGGTCTCCACAAATTCTTTCAATTTTAAGGGGTCGTTGAGACGATTCGGGTATTGGAAAAAGAATCTTGTCCTCAAGACTCCCTTTCGAACAACCACAGTTTGCAGTGTATAAAGCTCCACACGACGAGCATTCTTTAATCGCGTAAAGGGAATTTAAACGACGATCGAATGACGTCATAAGAATTAAACGTAAAGAGAGATAAGAAAAGAATTAAATAATATGAAGAAAAAGAAGATTATTTTTGGTTTTTCGAATGTTTTAAACAACATATTTTACAAATGGACAAAACGAGATAAGACAACTTAAACCTGATAATCAGCAAGCTTCACGGTAGCTCTTTGAAAGAAAAACTCACAAAGGAGCGGAGGAGAGGGATAGCGCGAAGCTTATTTCTCCTTTCGGGTCGTAGTTCGTTGGAACAACCCTCCTTATACCCCTCTTATAGTTTGTCTAACTTTCAAAGGTGAGCCGTACCTCGCAAGTGACACAAAAGGCAAGTTTTTGAATCTTTGGTTTGAGAATTTATTGATGATAATACTTTAGTGAAAGTATTATATAATTGATGAATTTTATTTCTCGATTTAGAAAATGTTTTTATATTTTTGGTTTTTCTTTTGTTTTTATATGATAATTATACTAAAAGAAATGAAAAATATTTTTGTATTTTTTATATTTTTATGAAAATAAAAGAAATATTCACAAATTCAAACACAATTTGTCAAACGTTACGATAATCGTTTCACAGCCTCCCCGGCAACGGCGCCAAAAATTGATTCGTCAATAATATATATATAATATATAAGCAAACACTCAACCAATTACCTTGACACAAGGAGTGGTCAAAAGTTCACCAAAATAAAATATATATGTAGCCGGAAGTATGATTCCCGGGTCGTTTTGTCCCAACGAGGCTTAAATGGAAAATCGAATGACGGATTGATGATTGATGTTTGAATATGACAAAGGTATGATTGGTTTTCTATTTCTACAAGTTAAATATGCAAAAACGATTAAATAAAACCTAAAAACGAAAGCTATATAACTTAAAACCTAAAACGGGCACGAAAAACGAGGGCTAAAAACCTAAATTTTGCAAATTAAACCCTAAAACAAATTTAAAAGCTAAAATAGATTCTAAATGACAAATAACGAAGTTTAAAAAAAAACTAGACTAAAAACGGAGGTCGTTTGACCCAAAAACGAGTCAAGACAAGAACGGGAACGAATCCCGTTCTTTAAAAAGTGAATTTTTGAAAAATTAATCCTACAGAAACTTTTATATTTTTCCTACAAAATATATGAAAAAAGAAAATTTTAGAAAAAAGATTTATATTTTTCTGATTAATATTTTATTTTTTGTGATTTTTTAAAGTTTAAAAAGAAAATAAATTATAAAAAATACTAAGAGTTTATAAAAAATTCCGAAAAATTTACACAAATTAGTTTGAAGGTTGCTGGTCCTAAGAAAAATAAATGGACCCACTCAGCTTATCAAATAAGCCGAGAAATAAGCTCTATCAGCTTATTAGGCTTTTGGGCCAAAACACCTTGATATACCAAAGTGCCCAAGGGTCTAACAGAAAAGACAAGGCACTAGACGGTAGGGGGGTTTGTCAGGAAAAAGAGGGTTATGGGAGTGGTAGAGGTCCGGGGGTTCGGAGTCTTGCTCACCCCGACTTCCTACTTTCCCCTTTTATTTTTTTTTTTTGAATTTTTTTTAACAAACTTGAAAAGGGCTTATAAATAAGCAATTTTTATAACTACAAATTTTTACACAAGCTTATAAATAAGCTGGAAAACGGGCTTAAAGTTGGCAGAATGGCTTATTAAGCTAAGTGTACATTTTTTTAACTAAGGCTTAAATTTTTTTTTAACTAAATAAGCTCAAATAAGCTACAACTAAACTAATGGGGCCAAGATTGCTTAAGGCCAACCTAATAAGCACAAATGAAAAGCTTAAAGTAAAAAAACAAGCAAAGAAAAAAAAGAATAAGCCAAAGGACTTATGACTGTCTTGCAAACTGTTGGGACAGCTTTTGGGGCTTAATTTTAAGCCCCTTAAGCTGTTCTTGAGGCCAAGTGGGGCCCCACAGCCTTGGTGATTTGCCAATAAGCTTCAATAAGCCCCTCTTATTTTGGGGTTTGAAACACCTATAAGCACCTCAAAATAAGCACAAATGAGCTTATGAACCTAGCAGTTCTAACTTTAAAGTTAGTCCTGCTAGTTTCAAAACTTAATGCTGCTAGCTCAATATAAGCCCAGAATCCTAAAAAGCTATTTAAACTGACTTAATTCACCTAAAGCAATAAGGAATAAGCAAAAACAATAAGCCACAAGCTCAAATAAGCTAATTGACCTAGTGAGCTTAAGGCTGTTTTTCAAACAGCCTCAAGCCTACTTTTGGCTTAAAAATAACCCACCTAGAAGGTGACTTAAGGGTTGGGCTTTTGGGGGCTTATTAAAGAGCTTACAAGCTTTCCAAAAATATAGAAAGCTTAAGCTTTTCAGCTTAAATAAGCCAAGAAAAAGGTGTGCCAATTGGTTGTTTTGCACCAGGGGAGTTTTATGACTGAATTTTGTGAAAAAGTAAGCTTAAAACTAAGCACCTAAATAAGCTCAAAACCAAAAAGCAGCTTAAAACAGATGAAAAGTAACTTGTTTTGAGCTTATGCTCAAAAATTCAAGAGCTTAGAACAATTGACTCGCAGAAAACTTACACCTTTTTATGTATCAATAAATATAAATACATATATAAAAATACACAACAAGGATCAGGATCCGCGAGACCAATAAAACCGGAAGCAGTATAGAGTGTTCCCGGGTCGTTATGGGTCCCACGATGCTATAGATGGAATAATCGAGTCACGAAATGATGATTGGAGTTTGAATATGGACAAGGGATGAGGTTATGATTTGGAACTAACACTGTAAGCAAATGTTATATAAAAATAAACAAAGAAACATAAGCTAGAAACAGAATTTAAAAGCTAGAATTGGGAAAATACTTAAAACTTTTACACTAAAACACAAGTAAGTCAAATAAACTTAAGACAAATCAAATAAGCTAAGCTAACTCTAAATAAGCAAATTCAAAAAGCAATTAAGCTAAATTAAGCAAGGAAACTCAGCAGTACTAACAACAATACTATTAGTTTTAACTAACAGTACTAACTTTGAGTTAGTACTGATATGCTTTAAAAGTTTTAGAACCGCTAGCTTAACAAAACAAAATGAAAGGATAAATTAAAGCAAATAAAACAATAAAGATGTTACCTAACCCTAATAAGCACTTCAGGAGTAAGAATAAGCAACTAGAATAAACCAGAATGGCAAATGAGCTAAAAAAGCTACAATCCCGTTTTTAGTCCAAGTCCTCAAAAAGTGCTGATTTTAAAAAGTCGTTTTTAGCCAAAACGCAAAACACGAAAGTTGTTCACAACATGTTTTTAAGCAACTTTAATAAAGACACCTTGCTAAAATAAGCACTTTATAAGCTCCAAAAAGCCAAATAAGCTGCTGATTGCAGAAAGTTGCTCAAACTTTTGGTTTTTGGTATTTTGGACACTACAAACTCAAAATAAGCTCAAATTCGAAAAGGAGAGATGTTTTGGAAAGCTTATATGTTGCTTAATCTGATTCCAAAAAGCTTTTTCAACCAAACACAACTTAACTTAACTCAATTTGCATCCAAAAGTATTAAACTCCTAAAATTTTCCCTAAATAAGCCAAAATAAATAATAGCGAAAATCCACCAAGAAGCCAAACTGAAAAGTTGGCTTTTGGGAAATAAGCTCACTAATGAGTCCTTATTATGCCCAACCGATTCACTCCCCCTTTTTCCCCCCCCCCCCCTCCACACCCCCCTCCCCCCCCAGCCACTGAAATAAGCACAATAAGCACAAATGGCTACACTACTATTTTTTGGATTTTAATGAAAATAAGCACTTTTAGACCTAAAATAAGCTACTGAAATAAGCTCAAAACTTTAAACAAACCTCAAACAGATTTAGTTCACCCTCCAATGAGCTTATGTTCAAAAAAATATAAACTATAACATAATTCTAAATCCTAAAAGTGAATAAAAAATTGGTGAATTACAGGGTACTAACCTGGAGTTAGTACCGCTAGTTAAAAGTTAATACTGCTAGGCTTAAGTTTTTTAAAAATTTTACTGCTAGGACTTAAGTTAATACTTGATAGGCTTAAGTAATACTGCTAGGCTTAAGTTAATACTGCTAGGCTTAAAAGTAGCAAAAAAAAATTGACTAGCAGTTCTGCAACTAGATAAGAAAGTAAGAAAAAGAGAGGAGACTTAATAGACCTTGCTCAAAAAGGGTCAAACAAAGAATATAAGCTCTAGCTTGCATAAAACAAGCTAGTGAGAGTCCATAAGCCCATCCAGAACTGGCTTATCATCCATAACATAAGCTGTGGTATATGTGAGAGTGATTTTTGTAATTTTCTCTTAACTACTTAACTTTTTAAACTTACTTAATTAGAGCAGCTTATAAACAAGCTGTGTTGAGAGGCTTTTTAACACAAACAACACAATGAAGAAACTTAACACTTGAAATGGTAAATTGACTTGAAAACTCAAACTTGCATTAAAACTTGAAAGTGTTACAAAGCTGAAAGTAAAAAGCTGTAAATGACTTAAAAAAACTAAATTATTTAAAAACTACTTAATTTCTAAAAACTAAACTAGATGCTTCAAAGGCTTACAAAAAGCTCTATTTATAGCCAAAGTCTTGGACTTGTGCTTGTGCTAATTTGGAGAGATAAATCAAAGTGTGTTGTTGTATAGTGTGAGGTGAATCTAAAGCAAATCCCAGCCTTTGATTTTTTGGAGGCTATCTTTGGAGGGACAAATCTCAGCATGAAATGCTTTTTGGGAAGGGAGAGGGATTGCCACATGGACTTTATAAGCTGGGGAGGTAGTTAGTAGGGTGTTTGAGTGATTTTTGCAGAGAGTATGGAGCAAAAAAAAACAGGGTGCTGGCTGGTTTTGGTATTGGCGGGAAAGCTGGGGAAAGGGTTTATACAAGTTGGGTTGTGACAGAGAGAGGTTTGAAGATAGATAAGGGTTATTTTGGTTTGTGTACAAGAAAGGCCCCTCCACATCACACTTCTTTTCATTCTCTATTTTCCCCTTTCTTTCTTTTATAAATGAAGTTTCCCAAATTGGCATAATCAGTCCCTGTGGTTTATATAATAATATAACTTAGGGGTTTGGCATTTTTGACCCCTCAAAGTTATATTTTTCTTTGCTTTTTTCTTCTCGGGTAGATTGATTTTTGATGTGGCTTCGATTTCACACACTTTTCCATCCCCGTGTCCTGTTTTGTCTTTTTTGATGGTTTTTTCGTCCTCCTTTTTGTGAGATATCCGTTCATGCACAACACGAATTAGCAAAAAAGATATATTTGTGCATTTTTGAGTCCGTGGTTTTTGGTTATTTTAGCTCGTTTTTAAAGGTAAAAGGTATGTGTAATTAAGCACATACCAAAATCCCCCAAACTAAGATGTTGCGTGTCCCACGCAATGCTATGAAGTAAGCACTTGAGAAACCAAAAATCTTAAATCCCCTCGAGTTATAACTTGGAAAAGTAGCCAAGCGTTAATCAAAGGGAATAAAAAAGAATCAATAGCCTCGATAAGTCCCGGTTCTCACCAATTTTTATATTTACACAACTACTCTAATTTTTTTATTTTTTTTTATACAAGTTTGACTTCCTTTATTTATCAACAATGGGATCATAGAATGAGAAATGTTCGTAGAATAATCCACGGACGTCCTGACGGATAATTTCATCGTCCCCGATTTTTTCACAAGTCCCAAGCTAAGCAATTAAACAAGATCATTGTCGATATAAGTTAAGATGTTAAGCCCTCATACTTATGACTTGTGAACCTTTTACTCCCAACATGGATATATGATTTGAATGTGTGGTTGCTCGTTTTTACCATAGATCAACTTATTTTCATAGTCATAATTCAAGATGAATCACGACTCAAAGCAACAACTTATTAGGTACTTGTAACTTGATTTTAAACCATAGAACTTTTTGCAACATATTTATCCTTTTCATAAGTTCTTAAAGCTAGGAATGTGTTGCTTAGTTTGAACACCTACCTAGGCCTCGCTCCCTAGTAGGATATCACAACCAACGACTGGTGTTCTTAGTTTGAAAACCCACCCCGTTGCTAGCGTAGTGGGAAATCACATCAACACCTTCTTCCTAATATGGCTAAGGATCGGTGTCTTAGTTTGAACCCTCACCTAGACCTTTCTTCCAGTGAGATATAACAACACGCCGAATCCCTAGAAGTATAAGTCGTCTTAGTTTGAACCCCCACCTCGTGAGTTAGCGATAGTGGAGGATATCACGACACATCTTTTACTAGCTCCATATGATCAAATGTATGCTTCATTGGCATAATTACAATATTCGTGCATTTTTGCATTCATACTTCATTCATGCTTCTTTGGCATTTTATCTTTCGAAACCTTGCTTTTAAAGAATCAAGATACAAATTTGAAGCTTTTTCTGAAAACATCGATTGACTTAGTTGAACAAGCACGTATGATTAGGTGGATTAGAAGCTTATGGGAGAAAAGAACACAAGTTATTCATATGGAGTTTTGAGACGAATCTTGCTTAACACATAAACTTATATTTAACTCTATCATTTCTTGTTCTTCACCTTTTTTAAAATTCAAAGCAATAGAATTCGTGAAAGCTCGGCCTGAAGGAACTAGCTAGGGCTCAATACGCCCGATCGAGTCAAAAATTATTCTCATTCTACCCAAAAGAAAAGTCAAAACTGTGACAAAACACTTATTTTTTTTTTGAAAATTTTTTAAATTTTTTCATTTTTTTATATTGATATATTTTTGCCAAAAATTTTGGGGTGAAACTCCGGGGAAGGATTACGTCGGTAAATTGCAGGCAACAACTCAAAATCGAAGAGATACCCCCCAAACTAGTACTAAACATCGTCCTCGATGTTTTGAAGGGTACTACGTTATCCTAAGGCCGTTTATGAAGTATGCCAAATGATAAAACGTTAGTCGATTAGATTAGGATATCGGGATTCCAAATAAAGCTGAGGGATTTAAAGCTAGAGTGATCGAATAGACAAATCCGAGAGGAACACGAGAGCCTTCACAATCCGGAGCAACTCCTGGACAAATTAACAACACAAACACAAAAACACGGGGAAATGGAAGATGCGAGCCTGTCACACAACACAAGAAATACACTTATTTTTTCTATACATTATTTCGATAAGCATGGGGGTGCCTCCCACAATTGGCTTGTTTTAAGGTCGCTATGCTTGACCCGTCACCTGAATTTATTGGACATTTGGGAATGTTTGGAGATCCGGGACTACCAATTGTGGTAAGTCCCCTCCAAAGTAGTGCTTAACACGATGACCATTCACTTTGAAATTCGGCCCGTTGGCTTGAGATAACTCAACAGTGCTCGGTAAGGAAAGACTTGGGTGTTTACAGTGATGGTCCAGTCCAGCGGGTTGTAAGCTTTCCTGAGAAAAATCTTTTATTCTAGAGTTAAAGAGGAGAGACGCGATAACCGTCGTTGAAAACGCGATTTTTGATCTTGGAGTCGTTAAATCCTTTTTGTTTTTTCTTTTATAGATCAAAGAGTCTCATAAAGCTTCATCACGGAGCTCATTAGGTTCATTCAGTTGAACTTTCCAATGGTCACAGCGGTTTTCAGATCAAGGTTGTATGTTTTCAAGTTGCCCAGTAGGCCTGTGTTCAAGCTCATCGGAAGATGGCATGCTCTTCCCATACACAAGCTTTAAGAGTAGTTAACCCAATGGGTGTTTGGTAAGGTGCCGGAAAGCCCATATAAAGCATTTCGAGATTACTGACCAAGAGGGTACGATTTTCGCCTACGGTCTTTCAAGAGATTTTCGTTTTCAACCACGATTGGATACCTCAACTTGTCCATCTTTTTGTGGATGATAAGCGGTGGAGAGACGATGAGGTGACTCTGTATTTAGCATGACCTTTTGCACACAATTGGTCATTGCAAAAAATGGGCTTCCGCGATCACTTTTGATTGCACGAGGCGGTACCGAATCTGGAGAGAGAGATTTAAGAAGTTTGCAAACACTCGGGTCGTCAATTGGTGGGGAGCGCTTTTTGCTTCAACCCATTTTGATAAATAATCATACGGCCATCACTTGAGGATGTTATTTGTTGCCTTTGGATGAATGGGAATGGCCCCATATGTCAATGCCCAGAAATAAACGTCAAAGATTTCACAAACTTGGATGGCAGTTTTGTGGCATCTCATCACGTTGTGAAATTATTTCCTTGAGCTGGCACGAGTTGCAGTTGTTTAACAACTCAATGGGCATCTTTGTTGATTGCTGGGCCAAAAGAATCCGGACATCGAATGGACTTTTCTTGCTGTCTTTGTGTATTAGCAACGGTGATGTCCAACGGTGGGGACCATCGGTGGCAAGCCATGAGGATGTCATGGGCTTCTTTGCCAAATTTTACAACGTTCGATATAACTTGATCCGCAAGATTTTAAACAAGAAAGGGATCTTCCCAGAAATAATGCTTCACGTTCTTTGAAGAATTTTCTTTTCTTGCTTGGGTGAACATCCCTAGATCACGAAAAATTTCCCGCATGGTTGTTTGCGATGCCGTTTGTCAGCAAACATGGGTACTAGTATCACGAACAGCAATCTGAAAAACTAAGAGTTTCAATGAAGGAACTTTTCATTTATCTCTTTTGGATCGATTAATTCTCGTGTGAGGATTCTCTAAGGTGATAGATTGATCAGCTGCTAGGTTCTCAGGCTCCTTTTGTGATCAACATACATCAAAGTGAACTCTTGAAGGAGAAGAAAACCCATCGGAGCAATCTCGTTAGCAATCTTTTTAGCAAAGAGATACTTTGAGGGCGGAATGATCCGTATACCAGTGATTTGCTTCATGACAAGGTTTACGATCAGAATTTTTCGAATGCGTACACCACGGCTAACATTTCTTTCTCTGTCGTGGTGTAAACGTTGATTCCGCCTCATCATCGTTTTACTGCGTAATGTATTGGCCTGAAATGTTTCTCAGACGTTTGCCCCAGATGCACCCCAGGCCGGAAATCGCTTGCATCGCACATAACGTTCAAATGGTTTATCCAAGTCTGGGGCTATCTGGATAGAGAGCTTCAGTTTTAGTTCTTTTTGAGAGGTTACAATGCTTCAATTACACTCTTTGGAGAATTTTATACGGAGTCTCTTTTTCAAGCAAAAATGGGTCATGGGACGGGCTATTTTGAGAAATTCTGGATTAATCTTCTATAAACCCGTGCATGCCAAAGAAAACTACGGAACACCTTTTAACAGTAGTCGGGAGTGAGGGGAGCTTGGCGATAACGTCCAATCTTTAGCATCGATCGACCCATTAATCCCGACTTGGAGATTTTATGGTCCAAGGAACAATGCCTTCTTAACTTGAATGGCTTTTTCTCCCAGTTTAGAGTAATTTGTGTCTTCACACGCTTTAAGCATCTTTTCCAAATGGGTTAGGCATGTAGAGAAAGGAACTCCCAAAAACCGAAAAAGTCAATCCATAAACACTTCCTTTGTTTTTTCCGATCCTGTCGTGGAAGTTAGCATCATACATCTCTGGAATGTGCCTGGTGCATTGCAGAGGCCAAAGGGCATGCGCCGGTAGGCAAAGGTTCCGTATGGGCAAGTAAATGTTGTCTTTTCCTGATCATTTGGGTCGATGGGGATTTGGAAATAACCCGAGAAACCATCGAGAAAACAATAGTATTCGTTTCCCGCCAAGCCTTCTCGAGCAATTTGGTCCATGAATGGTAGTGGGGAAAGTCGGTCTTTTCGGGTTGGCTTTCTATTCAACTTTCGGTAGTCAATGCTTACCCGCCACATCCTGTAACCAATCGAGTTGGGATCAACATTTTTGTTCTTCTCAACTACGGTTATAAATACCACCTTTCTTTGGTACACAGTGTATCGGGCTTACCCAGGGACTATCCGAGATAGGGTAAATTAATCCAGCGTCAAGAAGTTTTTCAACTTCTTTTTTTATGACATCGTGATATTTTTGGGGTTTTACCGTCGCTGGATGTTGGACGCTGGTGTGTAGTCCTCTTCCATTAGAATTTTTTGTGTGTACATAAATTCTGGGTGTAATTACTTTTATATCGTGAGAGTTTCCAAGCGGAAGGCTCGCTTGTGGGACTAGCAACACCTTTATTGAGAGCGGCTTTCTCCACGACACTCAAATTTTTAGCAATGATGACTGGTAACTTGTGTTGTCACCCTCCAAAAATGCATATTCGAGGTGGGGAGGTAAGTCCTTGAGTTCAATCTTGGGAGATTCATCAACTGATGTTTCATCGGTTTTGGTTTCACAAATCTTAAGTTCTTTTCTAATCTCAGAAAAATAATTTGCATGGTTGGGAAGTGGTGATAAGGGCTCATTGTGGGACTGCAACACATTTATGAGAGCGGCTTTCTCCACGACACTCAAATTTTTAGCAATGATGATATGTAACTTGTTGTCACCCTCAAAAAGCATATTCGAGGTGGGAGGTAAGTCTTGAGTTCAATCTTGGGAGATTCATTCAACTGATGTCTTCAAGATCGTTTTGGTTTCACAAATCTTAAGTTCTTTTCTAATCTCAGAAAAATAATTTGCATGGTTGGGAAGTGGTGATAAGGGCTCACTATTTAGGATAGCTTCAAGAAGAAGAATGTCCTTCTCGGGATCACATTCGGCATCATCAATTCCTGACTTATATGAAGTATCAGAAAGTTCAGCCTCGATTTCTTCAAGAATGAAATCACTACCCTCGAATGGAGTGAGGGTGGGAGAAGTTGTATCAACAATTGGTTCCAAGTATGGAATGGAATTTCCATTTGCTAATACTTCCGAGAAACCTAAGAACTCTTGAGAATATTCCTCACATGCTATATCAATAAGATTGATCTTGTTAACTGATTCCATGGCATTGTAGGAGAAATTTTTCGTATCACCTACTTTGAAAGTCACGGATTGGTTATCATGTCTTAAGGTCATCTCATCACGATGTACCATCAATCAACGGCTGCTTGCCGTTCTTAAAAATGGTCTTCCTAAAATCAACGGGACTCTAGGGTCGGCATCATAGTCAACTACCACAAAATCGGCAGGAAAGTAGAAGGTTCCAACCTTCACGAAAACATTTTCGGCTATGCCGGTGGGAGTGGAAGTCGATCGGTCGGCCAACTCGAGTATCATCTTAGTTTTGGTCAGTCCTTGGAGATTAAGCTTTTCAAAAACTGAGAGTGGCATTAGATTGATGCTTGCACCGAGATCGGCCAGGGGCTAAGCATTCATCCAACTCTGGAAAATCACACGGTATCAGAAATCTACCTGGGTCTCCTAATTTTACAGGAAAAATGTCTTTAGATGAATGCCGAGGCAAATTTTTCATTAAACCGGTTGTTTGGTTAAATATCTAAGATCTTGTCTTTGTTGATTCAAAAGGCTTTCTTGAAACATTGGAGCAATTAGGCTTTGTGCAGGAGAGAGCATCCGCGAAGCATCAGCTCGAAGAGGAGATTCCGAAAAAATTTCCAGGAATTTTAAAGCTAAAAGGTAGTTACTTTTCGCGGATTTTTTTCTTGTTAACCCTAGGATGGTAAACTTCTAAAACCCCCACCGCAATAACCACAAAATTTCATTTTTTAACTTCTTATGGTTTAAACTCATTTTTGTTTAAGCATGACACTGGTTCCATCAATCTGGACTATGGGGTTGGACGTCTTTGGTACCCCGTTAGGAAGCACGTTGTCTTTGTCTCCTCGGTTTTCAACTTCCACCACCGCGAGGTGGAATTTGAGGGGTTCCATCATACGAAACACCGCTTTTCGTGGTGGTAATTACTTTCAATTCACCTTGGATTTAGCAAATTGTGTTGCTAGGAGAGAACCTGAACTCGAAGTAGGAAGCAGAAGCTTGGTTGGAATTTACGATTTTTGGTGAGCATGTCGGTTATGTTGTCATTTTGGTTTTGCATGTTTTGCATAACCGCATCATTAGCATTGACATAGCTCTCAAAATCAGTTTTTGACACACCCGAAGCTTGATGAGCTGGAGCTTGGTAAGCTGGGTGTTGATTAACCGGGGGTTGATACATTGGGGCTTGTTGTTGAACCTGGGGTCGTTGGATTTGACCCTGGTTATAACCATTTCCACGGTTTTGGTTTTGGTTCCAACGATTCTGATTGTTGGCTTGGTTGTTGTGTTGCATGGGAGGAAAACCAGGTGGTCTGATTTGGTTTGCCATCGGTGGCGGACGGTAACCGGTATTTCCATGGTTAAAATTTGCTGCGGCTGCTTGCGAGACGTATTCTTGGATGTTATCTCGGTAATTGTTGCTATCGGTAGCCGGACAATTACGATATGAGTGGGCACCACCGAGGTAAAACACTACTTTGCTCAATGCTTTTACAGGGGCGGGAGAGCTTGAGTTTGGCTTTTCTTATCCGAGGAATCTTGCTTCTAACCATATCTTTCAGTATCCGCAACATCGGAATGAAATGCTGGGTTGGAAGAGTTTGTACTTACTTTGGAAACAATGGCCTTGCTTCGTGATTGACGAACTTTAGATTTGCTCTCGATGATTTTTAGGCATTCTCGAGGCATTTTATCAAGAAAGTTACCACCCGCAGCAGAGTTCAATGAATCTTGATCATTCGAATTTAGGGCATTATAGAATGTATCGAGTTGATGCAATTCTGAAAACCCATGATGAGGGCATCCTCTTAAAAGATCATTGAAATGGAAACGGTCCCAAGCCTCATAAAACGTTTCATCAAATTTTTGCTGAAATCTCGTGATTTCATTTCTGAGATTTGTCGTTTTAGAGGGAGGGAAGAATTTGTTAATAAATTTCGAAACAAGATCATCCCATGTTTCAATTGATCGAGGGGGTTCTTTTTCCAGCCAAATTCGGGCTGCCCCTTCGAGAGAAAACGGGAAAAGCATAAGTTTAACCGACGTATTTGGGACGTTCGGGAACTTCATCGTAGAAGTGATCTTGTTGAAATAACGGATTCGTGGAGCATGTGGGTCTTCTTTATCATTTCCAAAAAATTGCTTATTTTGGACAAGATTCAGAAGACCATGCTTGATCTCAAAGTTATTCGCGGTGATTTCCGGAATAACTATCGCATCCTCGTACCCCTCGGTGGGTGCTTCGAGCAGTTGCGCCATAGTACGATTATCGGCCATCGTAACTATGGGAGGATTATCAGGGTTTCTCAAGATTTTGGATGATCTCAACGTGAGGAAGTTTGTCGGACTATGTTGTTGTTGAGTTTACGGGCTTTTTGAACGATTTGTGCGCATGCACAAAATAAAATTTAAAAAGAAAATTTACACGACATTTTTGGTTTTTTTTATGATTTTATTCACAATGTATTAACGGACAATGAGATAGACAACTTCACAAATAATCTACTTACATCTCGGTAGCCTCTCAAAAAGATAACGCACAGGTGAGCGGAAAAGGGTTAATGTGTAGGTAAGGGAGGCAAGGTAGTGGAGAAGAGAGGGAGGAAGGGGCGTGGGATCCTAATAAGGGTAAAGGTAAGAGGAAAGGAGAGGAAGCGGTATAGTTGGCAAGGGAAAAGGAACATAGGTGTTTGGATAAGGGGATAAAGGGTAGGAGTAGTTCAAGGTAGGAGTTGACGGAGAGTACGAAGGGGAGGAAGTGAAGGGGAGTAAGAGATGTGAGGTAATTAATGCGTAGTAGAGTGTTGAGGAGAAAGAGACAGGAAGGAGTTAGTAGATATTAGGAAGTTGGACCTACAGGGGTACAAGGTAACACTATCAAGGAAGTAGGGGTATTAAGGGACTAGGCGAGGGCAGGAAGGAGACCCAGGCACACGGTAGTAGGAGTAAAAGCAAGGAGGGAACAAGGAGGTAGGATAATTTGTAGGGAGCAAGGAGTAAGGGAGAGGAGTGGGGATAAGGAAAGGAAAGGAACGGAGAGAGGAGAGGTGATGGAAAGGGGTAAGGGGCGGTAAGCCTAGGGAGTAGTGAAGAAAAGTGTCCAGGCAAGAGAAAGGGAGTAGGGGGGGCAGGTCAAAGAGTAGATAGAGGAAAAAGAAAGGGGACGGATGGGGAATGATTTTTAGTGGTTCAGGAAAAGTAGGAGGAAAACAGGGGAGGGATAGAAGGAGTAGGAGGAATAATAGGAAATACGTGGAACAGGGTAGGAGTAAGGAAGGAGGGTAGAGAGGATAAGGGAAGGAGTGGAGGCAGGACCGTAGTAGTTGGAGAAGGAGGGGGGGGATGGAAAAGAAAGTAGGAATTAGCGCACGAAGCTTTTTCTTCCTTTCGGGTCGTTGTTCCTTGGACAAAACCCTCCTTTATACCCACTTTGTAGTTGTTTAAAACCTATTCAAGGTGAGCCGTTATGTCGTAAGGACACATAATGGCAAGTTTTAAATCTTTGATTCGAGTTGGGAAATTTGTATTGTTCCACACGTTAGGAACAATTGATAAATTTGGAGTTTATTTTATTTCTTTTTTATGGACAATTTTTTTATATTTTTGATTTTTTCTTTTATTTTTATATTATACTTATATTAATAAAAGAAAATGAAAAATATTTTTGTACTTTTTTTTTTAAAGAAAATATTCACAGATTCAACACAAGTGTCAACGTAACGATATTCGCTTAGCCTCCCCGGCAGCGGCGCCAAAAATTGACTCCTCGAAAACTTACACCTTTTTATGTATCAATAAATATAAATACATATAAAAACTACGCAACAGGTCAGGATAGCGGAGGAGACCAAGAAAACCGGAAGCAGTATAGAGTGTTCCCGGGTCGTTTTGTCCCAACGAGGCTAGAGATGGAATATCGAAAGACGATGATGATTGGAGTTTGAATATGACAAGGATGAGGTTATGATTTGGAACTAACACTGATAAGCAAATGTATATAAAAATAAACAAAGAACATAAGCTAGAACAAGAATAAAAGCTAGAATTGGGAAAAATACTTAAAACTTTTACACTAAAACACAAGTAAGCCTATACTACCGTTATTCCCCTTTTCACTCAAATAAACTTAGACAAATCAAATAAACTAAGCTAACTCTAAATAAGAAAATTCAAAAAGCAATTAAGTAAAATAAGGCAAGGAAACTCAGCAGGACTTAAAACAGTAAGTTACTAACAGTTTTAACTAACAGTACTAACTTTGTGTTTAGTACTTGCTGACTTTAAAAGTTAGTACCGCTTGCTTTAACCAAAACACAATGAAACGTAGAAACTAAAGCAAATAAAACAAAACAGAATGTTTACCTAACCCTAATAAGCACTTCAGGAGTAAGAATAAGCAACTAGAATAAACTAGAATGACAAATGAGCTAAAAAGCTACAATCCCGTTTTTAGTCCAAGTCCTCAAAAAGTGCTAATTTTAAAAAGTCGTTTTTAGCCAAAACGCAAAACACGAAAGTTGTTCACAACATGTTTTTAAGCAACTTTAATAAAGACACCTTGCTAAAATAAGCACTTTATAAGCTCCAAAAAGCCAAATAAGCTGCTGATTGCAGAAAGTTGCTTAAACTTTTGGTTTTTGGTATTTTGGACACTACAAACTCAAAATTATGCTTCAAATTCCGAATGGGAGAGATGTTTTGGAAAGCTTATATGTTGCTTAATCTGATTCCAAAAAGCTTTTTCAACCAAACACAACTTAACTTAACTCAATTTGCATCAAAAAGTAGTAAACTCTAAAATTTTCCTAAATAAGCCAAAATAAAAATAAGCTAAAATCACCAATAAGCCAAACTGAAAAGTGGGCTTTTGGAAATAAGCTCACCAATGAGTCCTGATTAAGCCCACCTATTCATTTTTTTAAATATGCCACTGAAATGTTTTCATTGGTTCAAGTTCACTTTTAATAAGTCGAATAAGCTTATTTAGCTTATAAATAAGCCACATCCCCATGGTGGGTTGATGGGCCGCTAGGTGGGCCTCGTAAATGGGTGACGAGCCCATTTAGCTCAAAACAATTCTTAACAGGAAACTAGCACTAATTAGGATTTTTAAATCATGCTACTATGACCTTTAGTAACTAAAGCAATATTTACTTTGATTTATCACAACTTTCACACCAAACAGTGGGTATGTCATATGGCTTATATTCGTTTCGTCTTTCGCCCAAGACGTGACTAGTGTATATTTCCTTCTATGAGCAAACAGTTTTAGTCAACAATTTATATATCGAAACATGTACACATGCATGCGTCAATCTCAGTTAAATGCTTTTAACTTCACAAACTAACACAAAAGTTTCTTAACACAAGTTTGTAAATGAACATACGTAAACATAGGTGCTCGCGACGTACATGGTCGTAACCCATGCACATCCTCGTCCTTGTGGCTTATGCCACGCATGTATGTCGGGGTTAAAGAGTCGAGTTTACAAGGTCGTTCAAGTCCATGAGTATGAGACATGCATGGTTAGATCCCATGCATGTTCACGTTCTTATGATGTGCACACATGAACCAAACGTGACCCATTTTGCTTATATGTATAACTTGAAGCGAACACGAAATATAAAAGCGAACCAAGATGAGGTCTTACAATGGTCCTACGAATTAGCGAGAGATGAGTGGCGAGTAAAATGCTTATAACCAAACCGTATGCACCCTTAGCTTTCAAAAGCTTTAACCAAACCGAACCCTTAACTCGTTTCTTTATCGACCCACCTTGCTTGTAATACCCCTTTATTTGTAGTTACCGATTGCGAATTTAATCAAACCAAGAGGAGTGTCTGGTGTGATGTTCTTAGGTGTTGGGTATGCGACTTCAGAAGGCAACAGTGAGAGCATATGATAGTTGTGAGCTTGAGAAACACTAGCCCAAGATGTCCTTATATACTCAAAAGAATGGGTATGCATAGTGTTGTTCTCCCGAAATCACATTCGTTTGTTAAACCATTCATGGCAAGGAATATCTTGGACTTAACATGGTCAATGAACATGGAATAAAAGGTGAAAACTGTTTGTGTTGTGTGGGAAGCAATCCCTGGAAAAGAGAAACAGCTAGCTTCACGTAGGGTAGGGATTTGAAAAAAGGGAAATGGCTTTTAAAAATTGGGTAATATCTTAAATTAGGATATGACTTTTCGTGTATATTTCTATGTTTATCAACAACTAATGGTGTGTATGGTTTTTATAGGTTTAGCCGATCCTTGCTAGAAGTTAGGGGTTTTATTTTCTAAATGTTTTTCCTAGTTTTTAAATTTATATAAGTCACAAGTTGTGAGGTTTATTTTTTTTTGAGCCTTCTAACTTTGATCAAATAAATGTCTTTGTCCAACCTTCTCTTGACGCGGGTGAATATTAACAACGTGTGGGATGGACTTGAATAACACATTACGGAGTGTATATGACAATTTATAACAAACGTTGGGCCTTTGAGCTCACACGATATAGCTAAGGTTGTATAAATGCTCAACTACATGAATTCAGTTAAAGAAATCAACGAACTAGTAAAGGAAATTAAATTTAACAAAAGCACGGAGTTGTGGAAAGACCTGAAAAATACGGGGTGTTATAACTACCACCATTCTTTTTATCTCTACGTATCCGACCCCCACGTACTAGAGCAGCCATGGCTCAGATGAGAGCTACAACACCATCTACCTATCATTCACTACTTCCATCAGGACACCACCATTGTTACGTATCCCACTACCTGCACCATCCACTATCAGCAAAGCTAATATTCCCGAGGCTGATACGCCGCCTCGGAAGAGGCTACTACTTACTACTCCTAGACCTAGTTGTGAGGTTGGGGAGAGTTCTGCTGCTGCTGCTGCAAGATAGACATGACCTACTATGGCCCATTGAGTCGATTACAGTCTTGTAGACACTATAAAGACCAGGTTTCGAGATACTGAGAGGAGGATGATGACCGCCTTAGAGATGGTCAACATGAGGGTCAGTTACCAGGTAGATGTTCGCAGTAGAGAGAGTTCGGAGTTTTACTCATGACATCATGATGCCCAGAAGGATCGTGCAGCTGTAAAAGCTGAGATTGAGGTATTGAGGAGAGAGAGACTTGCTTACGAGCAAGAGAGTATGGAGACCCGTCAGGCCTTGGCTAGGTCTGAAGCTTACTGCTAGAACGAGTTGGTATGTGCGCACAGTGACAACAGATGATCGACTGTATAGGTGAGCCTTAATGTGTGCGTGTGACTCGCATGTGGTCGTGTGCGCTAGAGAGACCTCTAGAGTATATGCATGAGGAAGCCTCATGTGATTGTGTGCTCGTCCTGAGTTATGTTGTCCATAGTAGGTTTGCATTCTTTCTTTTTAGATGATTTTGGAGGATTTTTTTTTGTTTTCTCTTAACTACTTAGCTTTTTAAGCTACTACTTGAAAACAGCTTATAATTAAGCTTAATTGGAAACTTTTAAACACACTTTAACAAAAATCATTAACTTAAGACTTGGAATTAAATACTTGGATTTTTAACTTATAAACCTCAATTGTTCATTAAACTTTAAAATTAATACAATGCTGAAAGAAAAAGTTTAATAAGCTGAAAATAAGTAAAAATGACTTAATGAAAATTACAATTAACTAAGATTAAGCTAAGATGCCCTTTAGGCTTACAAAAGTGTCCTATTTATAGCCGAATTCTTCATAAGCTTGGTCTTTGTGTTGTGCTTCCTTTGTGAGGGCTTCCAGAGGTTGTGTTAGTTGTGTGAGAGGGTTCATAAACAAATCCCAGCCATTAAATCCAAGTGTGCTTCTTTTCATGCCATCTTGACCATCGAATTTTGAGAATGGTGAGGATTGCCAAGGTGGAAAGTTGTTTAGGGGTTTGAGGAAGGTAGTGGAGGTGAGGGAAGAAGTTTATCCAGGGTTTAATCAAAGGTGGGGGGTAAAAGAGAGGGGATTAACCCGTGAGTGTGTTTGGGTTGTTTTTGGGCGGGAAAGCCTGTTTGAGAGGTAACAGGGGAAAGGTTTGGGGATGGGGCAGGTTTGGTCCCTCACTCTTATATCTCATGTTGCAATATTAGTCCTTGTGGTGATTTGAGTTACAGGGTTTGGAAAGAAAGCCCCCTCAACTCTTATATGATTATTACAAAGTCAGTCCTTGTGTTAATACAAGTATGGGGGTTTGGCAGTTTTGCCCCCTCTACTTGTATTTTAAGTAAATTGCAAATTCAGCCCTTGTAGTCTTTTTATCCTTGCAACAACTTAGGGATTTGGCATTTGTGGTCCCTCAAGTTGTATTTTCTGCTTCAGTTTCTCGGAGTTGACTTTGACTCTGTCGGGGTTGACTTTGACTTTTCTGTTGACTTTTTGGCTTTGATTTTACTTCGTCTTTTCACACTCTTCCATTCCGTGCTCAGTTTTGTCGTTTTTGGCTTTGTTTTTCGTCTTTTTCTGAATATCCGTTTCCTGCACAACACAAATGCAAAACAAACATATATTTGGCAGTTTTTGTCTGTTTTTGGTCATTTAGGCTCGTTTTATTGGATATAAAATATGTGTAATTAAGCACATATTAAATCCCCCATACTAAGATATTGCCGTGTCCTCACGCAATGTTATGAAGTAAACACTTAAGAAAACCAAGAATCTCAATCCCCCTCGACTAATAACCTCGAAAAGTAGCTAAGTGTTCGTCAAGGGGAACTAAAGAATCAATAGTTTCGACAAGTCCCGTTTTTACCATTTTTTATATGTACACCAACTATTCCCAATATTTTTTGGATTTTCCATTTTCTTTTCTTAATTATCTGTTTGACTTCCTTTATTTTATCAACACTGGGATCATAGAATGAGAAGCGCCCATAGAATAATCTACGAATGTCCTGACGGAAAAAATCATCGTCCCTGATTTTTCACTAGTCCCAAGCTAAGCGTAAAAACAAAATCACCGTTAAGTACAAGTAAAGATGCTAACACTACTGAAAACCTCACGGCAGATCATTTATCTAGACTTGAGAATCCTCATAAGGATGTGTTAGAAAACAAGAACATTAATGAATATTTTCCTTTAGAAACTCTTGGCGTTATTTCTAGTAAAAGTGCCCCATGGTTTGCTGACTATGCAAATTTCCATGCGGGGAATTTTATCATCAAAGGAATGTCAACTCAATAAAAGAGGAAGTTTTTTAAGGATGTCAAACATTATTTCTGGGACGATCCCTATCTTTTTCGAACTTATGCGGATCAAATCATTCGACGGTGTGCACATGGGCAAGAAGCTATTGATAGTTCAAAAGCTGTTGTCAAAAGGAACCCACCGGGGCCCCATCATAGTGGCCAATCCTCACCGCCGAAAAGTTTTCTGATGCCGTTTCTATGGCCCACAATCTACAAAGATGCCCATGATTATCCCAAAAACTGTGACTCATGCCAGCGTCAGGGAAAAATTTCACAAAACGAGAAATGAGATGCCTTAAAATTCCAATCAAGGTGTGAAATCTTTGATGTCTAGGGCATAGACTTTATGGGACCATTTCCATCTTCAATAGGAAATAAATACATCCTCGTAGCTGTTGATTATCTTTCAAAATAGGTTGAAGCCAAGGCGCTCCCCACAAACGATGCTAGAGTTGTAGTTAAGTTTTTAAAGTCTCTTTTTTCCCGATTTGGAACACCTAGAGCTATTATAAGCGATCATGGACCCATTTTTGTAACGATCAGTTTGCTAAAGTAATGTCTAAGTATGGGGTCACTCATCGTCTAGCTACCGCTTATCACCCTCAAACGAGCGGTCAAGTGGAGGTGTCAAGTTCGAGGTGAAACGTATTCTTAAAAGACTTGGAGAAAACCGTTCCTCATGGTCAGACAAATTTGTAACTATGCTTTGTGGGCATTTTCGTACTACTTTTAGACACCAATTGGTTTGGTACGCCTTACAAGCTTGTTTTATGGAAAGTCATGTCTATTTACCATCGAGTTCAACATAAATGCATACTGGGGCTTTTGAAACATGCTAACTTTGATCTAAAACCACGGTGATACACCGGAAGCTTTAACTGAATGAACTAATGAGTCTTCGTGATTCAAGCTTATGAGAATTCTTTATATAAAGAAGAGATGAAGAAGCTTCACGACTCAAAGATTCAAAAACCGCATTTTTCGAATGTTGGTGGATCGAGTTTTACTCTCAACTCTCGCTAAAGATAATTCTCAAGAAAAGCTTAAAACTCTTGGTCAGGACCTTTAAACCAACACCAAAGTTTTTCCATACAAACTATTGATATCTCAACCTATGGTCCAAACTTTAAGGGTGAATGTCATCGTGTGAAGCATTACTTCAGATGTGAAAAAAAAAAAAACTTACACCCAAGTTATCCAAGATCGCCACACTCTCCCAAAGACGAATGAATTCAGGGATCGAGTCAAGCTATGTGACTCGGTTACCAAAAATAAAGCGCTTCGTGGGAGGCAACCCATGCTTATCCATTTTCTTTCTTATTTCTAATGTGTTGTGAGGAAGCTTGTACTCTTCCGATCTTTGTGTTTGTTGTTTGTACTTGTGATTGTTTGCAGGATTGACCCAACTTTTCTGAAGACTCTCGTGTTCGGTGATTTGTCTCGGTCCACTCGATCTTCCTAGCCTTTGCTTGCCATTAGTTTGGGGAAATCCGATATCCTAAAGATTATTATCGACTAACATTTATCTTGTAGCACCCTTAATAAACGGCTAAAGATTTTTGTAATACTTTCTTCATGTTTGAGTTATGCATTCGGCCTTTTTGAGTTCTAGTATGGGGTTTTTAAGTCTTAGGCTAGGAAACATTGAGGACAATGTTTGATTTTAGTATGGGGTAGTATATATTCGATATGATCTTGCCTACTTTTACCCGTTGTTCTCACGTACCCCGTTTTCCCACTAAATTTTCAAAAATTTGAAAAAATTTAAAAATTTTCAAAAATAAAATAAGTGTTTATGTCACAATTTTGACTTTCTTGCTGGGTAGAATAAGAGTAAATTTTGACCCGATCGAGCGTGTTAAGCTCTAGCTTGTTCCTTAACTTTTAGGCTAAGCGTTCGCGATTTTCGCGAAGAACGAAAACCTGAGAGTTAGGTATGAGTAGGATGCTAAACAAGGATTATTTGGAAATCCTAAGAGCTCATGTATGTAACTTGTTGCTTTTTCTCCCATAAGCTCTTAACCGGATTAATATACGTGCTGTTTTTGGAGACTAAACTTAAATCAACAATTTTTATGTAATATATAGCAAAAAATTTAGTCTTAGTTCAAATTTATACTTGAATTTTTCAAAAAGAAGTCTTCTCTATATTAAGTAACGTAATATATATATATATATATAATGATAAAGAAAATAATTAAAAATATTATAATAAAAGCTGTGGGTTAATAAAAGTTTACTACCTCTTGCCGGCTCACAACCGATGTGATAGTCTTCTAAAGAAAGCCCATAGTAAAAATAAAAAAATCCGAGACTGATAAAAGTTTGTTGCCTCTTGCCGGCTCACAACCGATGTTGCAGCCTTCTAAAAGGTCGAGGGTTACAATTGCATAAATATTTTATATTAAGTTTAAATTAATAAATAGATTCCTTTTTGTTAAATTCAAATATGCTTTTGCACTTTGACTATTCTATTTTATAAGCTATGAATATTCGGGAAACCTAAGAGTTTTTGAAACCTAAGGTCCGTGAGTCCCGATACTAGTCTCTGTGGGGTGTCAAAAGCCTGGTCACTTAGCCGCAAGGTTGGGATGTGCCGAGACGAAAGTCGCTACATGGGATGATCTCGCCTTCAAACTCATTATTCTTAGGTGGAACGTAAAGCATAGTATGTTGCAAAACGTTGATCCATGGTTGAAATTCATAATAGCACACTCACTTAAGATATAATAAATGTCGGGAGTGAAAAGTTCACAAGTTGCAAATATGAGTAGTGTTAGCATCTTTACTGATATTTAGCTGTGATTTTGTTTTAAGCTTGGTTTGGATAAGTGAAAAGTCGGGGACGATGAATTTATCCTTTTTGGGGCATTCTCGGATCGAAATGCATCTTGTTCTATGATCCCTAACAGTTATGGAAATAACGAAAGTCGAAATAATCTCAGTTATATTATTAATAATAAAAAAATGAAAAAGTTTTAGAAAAATGGGAAAATGGGGTGTTTTATAACTTGTGATTTCTTAACTCTCTCCACAAAAGTCTTTGCTACTTTTCAAAGATTTAGTTTGGGGAAGTTTTGAGGTATTTGGTTATAGAGCATATAATATTGCGTGAGGACACGCAATCGCTTAGTTTGGGGAATTTTGATATGTGTGAAAACACATATCCGTTTTATATCAAAATAGGCCATAAAATGACAAAATTGTGCTTTAAATGCTTGTATATTGCTTGTTTTGTCTTTGTGATTGTGTAGGTACGGATATTGCAAAAATCTTAAGAAAACTGTCAAAAACGGACACGGGAACGGAATTGAGTGTGCAAGAGCCGGGAGAATGCTATCAAAGGTCAACAAAAGTCAACCTATGGTCAACAGTGGTCAACCATAAAAAGACAAAACCCAAAAATTCCAAATCAGTCCCTCAAAGTTAACCAAATTACAAAAATAATCCCTAAACCCTAACGGTGTTAACTCTTGTTTATAAGAGTTAACACCCGTTAAACTCTTATATAAACCAACCACAAGCCCGAGCCTAAAAACTTGCCAGGCCCAGAACCCTTTTTATAAGTCCAAAGTTAAACCCCAGGTCAACGAAGTCAAACACCCTCTTTTATAAGAAAATTACGCGCGCAAAAATTTGTTACTACTATTCACTCATCGTCCCCGTTTAACCTCGAGTCAAATCAAGGGGTAAATCCAAATTGACCACGTGGCAGTTCAATTCAAGTGATAAGGTACACCTTGGCAGAGTTATACATCATCCAAGGCTCCCATTGGTCAATTCCTAAAATGGAATGACACGCGTAGATTGAAGAAAACACACAAGGGATGGGGTTTTTACACTAAATCATGCCTAAAAGAAGCACAAAGGCCTCTGACACACGGATTGCCACGTTGGCAATCCGTGTGATAAAAATCTAATCCAACAATGGAGGGAGAGCATCCAATGATTGAAGGAATGAAAGGACCGGATTTATGGGAGCATCTACCAACCTCCAAGGCCTAGAAGCATCTCCTGATGGCTATAAATAGCCCCTCACATTCACACACACGATATCTAGTTTTTTTTTAGCTTTTGAACTTTAGCTTATGTAATTTTCATAAATTAGCTTATGTAGTTTTAATTCAGTTTTTAAAAGTTTATTGTAATCTTAGTTTCAACATATTGTAATCATTTTTCTAGTTAATGAAATCATAAGTTTTATTTTAATAATCTATCATAAGCTTTTTTTTACTCTCAAATGTTGTTGCTACTGTTACATAAGCTCTTAATAAGCTCCTTCTAGCTCTTTCAAGTCTCTTACTTGGAATGAGCAACTCTTCTAATAGCCTAAATCTACTGAAACTTTAAAATCGGCTTAAAACCCTTGCTATTTGGATTTTGGACTTATGGAAGATGAGCTTAACCTAGAAGAGCTCATAAGGACTTATACTGGCTTATTTACAATAAGCCAGAGCTGAAGATTGCTCAATTGAGCCATTAATAACCTTTGTTTAGCTAAGGTTCTAGTAAGTATTCATTTAAGCTTTCCTGTCTTAAATTTCTTAGTATAGTTAGCTTATTTTGCTTAATTGTTTGCTTATTTGTGCTTATTATTGTTTCAATATGTTTATTAAGTAGTTTAGATAATCTGTCTTTAAGTTCAGTAGCATAGATATTAGCTTTTTTAATTTTGTCTTTTAAAATACTAAAAATCCAAAAACAATAGTTTAGCTTATAGCTTATTAGTTTGGCTTTTTGTCTGCTTAGGATTGCTCATTAGGTTGGTCATAAGCTTGCATATATTATCTGGTATTTAGTATTGAGCTTTAATTCATTAATAAGCTAATATGGATATGAGTAATGTTAAAGGGGTGTTTGGCATAGCAGATTTAACCACAAGTTAAAACTGCTAGTAGCCAATTGATCTTTGGATATTAATTTTAATCTCTAATTTAAGGTTGCTAGAGTAGGTCTTATGAGTTAGTTTGAGTTTAGATCATTATTCATCAATAAGCCTAGATTAATACAAGCACAAATTTTTTAGTCTAACTTGCATGTTAAGTTAATTTTTTAGTAAGTGAATTGATCTTAGTTGCTCTTAGTGTGGTTTTAAAAAGGTTAGAATGAGTATTATTAGGACTGCATTGGATAGAAGTTAGGATTTGGTCTTTTTGTTTGCTTACTGCATCAGTAGTTCATAAGGGCATATATCATTTATATTAAATTTCCATAGTTTAGTCACTCTTAGGATTTTGAATTTCAGTTTAAGTTGTCCTTAGGTCCCCTAATCAACTTTTCAATTTGCTTTTCAATTAATCTCATTTGCTAATCTGAATTTAAGCTGCAAAATGGTTTTTTTGTCTTTTTGAAAACCAAAAAAAAATAAACTAAGCAGGATCTGAGTTGTACAAGCCGTTTTCAATCACCTTTTTCAATAATCTCTAGTTTTCAAAAGTTGATTTAAAAAGCTTTTTCAAGAAGACTTTTAGCTAGTCTTTCAGAAAAAACCAAGTTCCATTCATTAAAGTTCTTGTTTAGTGCTTAATTTTAAGCTCAAAGTGAGGCTAAAGTCTGTTGAGGTTTTAAGTGTTTTTTCATAATGCTTATTTTGATTTTTTTTTTAAACTAAAAGATTTTTTATGGCTTATTTTGTGTGCTTATTCCGTGTTCAATTTAGCTCTTTATGTTAGAATACTTATAGTATCTTAAATTGTCCCATAACTTTTAATGCTTATTTAGTCTTTTAGATTATTAGTTTAAGAAAAATACTAAAAAATTGAAGTTAAGTGTTTCTGTCATATTATAAGCTGTTTAATAGCTTAATTAGGGCTTTTCATAAAAAGTTTCTTTTATTAAAATTGCTTATTTTTAGGTGCTTAACAACTTTGCTTTTTTAAGTTTTTATAAAAAAAGGAGAAAGTGGAAATCGGGAGTGAGCAAGGCTCAACCCCCGACCTCAACACTCTCAACCCTTTTTATAACACACACTCACTACCACTGAGCCCTTGGGTCTTTTTCGTTAGATTCTTACACAATTTAATCTTTATACACATTTAGCCCTCAAAAGCTTAATAAGCTGTTATAGCTTATTTCGCAGCTTATTCATTAAGCTGTGATATCAAGATTATTTTTCCTAGGATCTAATTAGTTCAAGCTATTTTCTGTATTTTTTCTAGAATTTTTATAATTAGTTTAGTATTTTTAAACATTTATTTTCATTAAAAACTTTAAAAAATCATAAAAATAGAAAAATAATCAAAAAAATATAAATCTTTTTTATAAAATTTTCTTTTATCGTAAAGTTTATAGGAAAATTAGTTTTGCTTTCGTAGGGTCTAATTTGCAAAAATTCAAGTTTTAAAGAACATGATTCGTTCTCTTTCTCGTTTTTCATGTTTTAACGCTTATTTCAACTCCGTTTTTGTTCTAGTTTTTTTTTAAACTTACTTTTTAGTCAAATAGAGTCAATTTAAAAAGAAAAATTTAAGTTAGGTTTAATTTTAGAAATTTAGGATTTTTGACCTCCTTTTATGGGTCCCGTTTTGCGTTTTTAGTTAAATTTTGGTTTCCCGTTATTTCTCTTAGTGCTTAATTGTTATAATTTGTTTTTTTTAAAGTAGATAATCAAATTAACCTTTGTCTTCAATTCAAATCATTGTCCGAACATCTAACGTGGTTTCAATTTCACAAGTCGTTGGGGGATAACGACCCGGGAATCATACTTCCCGGTTTATATACTTATTATATTATATATATTTGTGAAGATTTTCCTTTTCACCTTTGTCCTCAAGGATAATTTGGTAATTTTTCATCATATTATATATTATATTATTACGTATATATAGATTCTGACGAATCAATTTTTGGCGCCGCTGCCGGGGATTTGTGATTAAGATTCTCTCGTTTGAGGTTTGTTGACCGTGTTTTGGAGAACCTTTCGTTTTCGAAAGTTACGCTTTTAAGAAAATAAAAAATAAAAAAAATAGAAAAAAAGTAAAAAATATTTTTCTTTTCTTTTTAGTATAAGTAGAAGATTAAAAACAAAAATACAAAAATATTTGCTCTTTCAATTTAAAAAGTTA
>BQNB010084717.1:0-28671 GCA_026074375.1 Tanacetum coccineum | reverse complement strand
CCAATAAAAATAAAATGTGCAAAGATAATAATTATACTCAAAATAATTATCTAACACTTTCTTGACGTAAACATTTAATTGCTTGATACCCGTTTACATTAAATGGTAATTTTTAGCTTACGCGATTTAACTTAACGATTAAAATTAAAACCAAACGCGTACAAGACTAAAAATAAATAGTGAATTAAATGACGTCGTACATTGACCTAAAATACGGATTGTTACAGTATTTCCTCGTTAAATGAGCCTTGTCCTCAAGGCTCAAGTAGCGACACTTGACGAAGGTACAGGTTTAGAGAAAAGATGCGGATACTTCTTATGGAATTGGTCTTCACTTTCCCAGGTATACTCACCTCCTTGTCGAGAGTTCCAACAAACCTTGACTAATTAAATTTTTCTTCGCTTTAGCTTTTTCACATCTCCTTCTACGATTTCAATGGGCCCTTTGACAAAAACGCAGATTTTCATCAATCTCGATCTCTTCTAAAGGCACTTGAACATCTGGCTCACCCAAACACTTCTTGAGGTTCGACACATGAAACGTGTCGTGGATACAGCTCAGCTCCTGGGGTAACTTCAGCCGATAAGCCGCCGGTCGAACACACTCCATGATTTCAAACGGTCCCACATATCGTGGTGCCAGCTTTCCTTTCTTACCAAATCGTATCACTTCTTTCCATGGAGATACCTTAAGTAACACTCGGTCTCCAACTTTGATATCAAGAGGCTTACGCCTCTTATCAGCATAGCTTTTCTGGCGACTCCTTGCTGTTTTCAACCTTTCCTTAATCTGAATAATATTTTATGTTGTTTCCTGAACAATTTATGGCCCAATAAGCAGACTTTCTCCAACTTCAGTCCATATCACAGGGGATCTACATTTCCGCCCGTACAGAGCATCGAATGGTGCGTACTTAATGCTCGTGTGGTAACTGTTATTATAAGAAAACTCAACCAATGGAAGATGAGTATCCCAACTGCCACCAAAATCCATAACACAAGCTCGAAGCATATCCTCTAGCGTCTGAATAGTACGCTTACTCTGACCGTCGGTCTGAGGGTGGTAAGTCGTACTCATGTCTAGTCTCGTACCCAACGCTTCCTGAAAAGCTTGCCATAAGTGTGACGTGAATCGACCATCACGGTCTGAAATGATTGACATCGGCACACCATGTCTCGCTACAATCTCATTGGTATAAATCTTTGCTAATTTCTCCATCTTGTAGTCTTCACGAATAGGTAAGAAGTGAGCCGACTTGGTCAATCTATCCACAACGACCCAAATCGTATCATGCCTACTGCTACTTTTAGGCAACTTTGTGACAAAGTCCATTGTTATCTTTTCCCATTTCCACTCAGGAATTTCTGGTTGCTAAAGAAATCCTGAGGGTTTCTGATGTTCGGCTTTAATCTTAGAACACGTAAGACATCTGCTAACGTACTCAGCAATGTCTCTCTTCATACCAGGCCACCAATACAAGTCTCTCAGATCATAGTACATCTTATCCGCACCCGGATGTACTGAATATCTAGAAGTATGAGCTTCATCCATGATCAATTTCCTTACACCACCAACTGATGGAATCCAGATACGATCAAAGAAGTAAATTTCACCATCATCTCGTTGCTCAAAGTGTCTTTCTAATCCTCTTAGCCATTCAGTTGGGGCTTTGAGATCCTTGGAAGCTTCGCTCTGCGCTTCCAAAATCTTAGTCTTAAGTCCAGAATGAATAGTAATACTCATAGCACGTACTCGTCTTGGCTTGAGTCTTTCTTTTCTGCTCAAGGCATCTGCCACCACGTTCGCCTTGCCCGGGTGGTATTTGATCTCACACTCGTAGTCACTGAGTAGCTCGATCCACCGCCTTTGGCGCATATTTAAATCCTTCTGGTCAAATATGTACTGGAGACTCTGGTGGTCAGTGTAGATAACACTTTTCGTCCCATAAAGATAATGTCTCCAGATTTTAAGAGCGAACACCACCGCACCCAATTCCAGGTCATGGGTGGTATAATTATTCTCATGCTTCTTCAACTGTCTTGACGCATATGCTATCACCTTGCCCCGCTGCATCAGCACGCACCCAAAACCTTGTTTTGATGCATCACAATAGACCACAAAGTCATCGGGTCCATCGGGGAGTGCTAACACAGGAGCATTGCATAGTTTCTCCTTCAGAATTTGGAAAGCTTCATCTTGCTTATCGCCCCACACATACGTCTTATTCTTTTGAGTCAACAGGGTGAGGGGCTTTGCGATCTTGGAGAAATTCTCAATAAACCTTCGGTAGTAACCCGCCAATCCTAGAAATGAACGGATTTTAGTTGACGATTCAGGGGTCTTCCAGTTCTTGACTGACTCAACCTTGCTAGGATCTACGTGGATACCGTCATGGTTGACCACATGTCCTAGGAACTGGACTTCTTGTAACCAAAATTCGCACTTTGAAAATTTGGCGTACAACTTCTCCTTCTTGAGTAAGTCCAAAATCATCTTCAGGTGGGCTTCATGCTCTTCTTCTGACTTTGAGTAGATTAAGATGTCGTCAATGAACACAATTATGAATTTGTCCAAATACGGCTTGCAGACGCGGTTCATTAAGTCCATAAATATTGCTGGCGCGTTTGTCAGTCCAAATGGCATGACTGTGAACTCAAAGTGCCCATATCGGGTTCTAAACGCGGTCTTCGGTATATCTTCCTTTCGGACTCTCAACTTGGTGATGATCCCAAAACGAAATCGATCTTGTGGAGAAAATAACCACACAACCTATTAAATTTGTCAAACAAGTCATCAAATCTGGGGAGAAGGGTAACGATTCTTATAAACAACTTGTTAAGTTTCCCGGTAGTCAATGCACATTTCCTCGACCGTCATTCCTTCTTGAAAAGAGCACGGGTGCTCCCCATGGTGAGTGACCTTGGTCCGAATAAAACCCTTCTCTTGAAAGTTCTTTATTAACTGGTTTGATAATACTAAAACTCTTTCTGAAGGGGCCTAACCCGGTGATGGAGGATCGGAACAATTGGCGAAGCGCCTTGAGGAACAGATCAATGCGAAATTCAAATCTTTCCGCACAAGAGTAAACCTAACAGATCGTTTGTAAATCCCTCATGTGAAGTCTCGGACAACAAGAATGTCATCAAGCTTTTTCTCTCATCACCTGATACATGGCAAAAGAACTAAGGATCCTTTTCCGGCCTCCTTTCGCCTTGAACTTTAAAAATTCTTTACCATTTTGGAAGAGGAATATACGCAATCTTGCCTCATAATAATCGATGAGGCCAGCTTCGTGGTATGCCGAACCAATCGATTTTAATGATAACTCAAAACTACCTAGCCACCGGGTTGGTAACAAGTCTATTTTGAACATTTGAATTACACAAAACTAAAGGTGCAAACACGTAAAATGTTATTGGTGCTAACACTATTTTCGTCTGCTAACCTCTACTTCGTAGCTAGGTTTTAAGTGGCAGGGGCAATATTTAATAAAAAAGGGTAAACACAAAAGATAACAAAACTCTTCCTCAGCACCCCGAATCAAAGAAATACAAGCGTAGTGATCATTAAGAAAAACATATAAAAACCCGTGCCCATCGATTCTGCTGTGGATTTTCAATCACCACTTAAGCTCTCCTACGAGCTCCATCATTCTGCTGGTTCCCTGCTTTCGGACACTTGTCCTTGAAATGTCCTTTCTCACCACACCTGAAACATGTCACATTCTGCAGGAAATCATTACCTGCTCACTGAAGCCTAACTCTACAATCCTTCTCCACGTGACCTATTATTTGACATCTTTGGCACTTTTGAGGACACGGTCCATGATGGTGTAAGTTTGAAACCGGTGTGCATTTCTGGTAAATTTTCTAGCACTAAATGTTTTCCTCCCAGCTAGGGCTGCAGCCATATGCCCCTGATAGTTTTTTCCGTCGTCCCTCCCTGTTTTTTGTCGCTGGTGGATGATTGTTTTTCGTTTTGGCGGTTATTGTATTTGAAGTTGTTGTGGTTTTATTGTTGTTGTTTATGGTTATAGTTGTTGTTTGTAGTAAGGTTATGTGTGTTGTTTGTTTTCTACTGGTTGTCCTTACCCTCCCCCCATTTCCGTTTATTGCTTTCCGCCAATTTTTGCAGAAGCCCTAACCTGAACTGATTGCCCTCTCAACCAGTTTCACACAGCCATTTTGATTGCCTTCATGCAAGGTCGAAGGCCTTGTGAAGAAGTATGTTTTCCATTTTTGATTCTTTCAGTAAACAACAAATGTACTTTTTGTTCAATATCCTTCCTTTTAGTGGACACCATTCAGGACACATCAAAACTAGTTCGTAGAAACGATTACTGTATAAGCATTCGACACTTCATCCTCCTTTTCCCAGAGTCAGAGTCCAAGTTCTTGTTCCATCCCTTTTGGATTTTAGTGTGCTATTGGCATATTCATGGTCATCATAGCTTCCCCCCCAACGTTTGCATTCCACAGGGTGTCTGATTAGCATTAGCAAGTGCCAAAGTCTGAACATTTTCCATTCCACCGAGGTTAGAGCAGGAACCCTCTACGTGCACATAGCAAACTTCAACTTTGTCATCTTCACAACATTTGCTAAATACAAAAACTTGCTCTCATCTTTTTTTTTCGAACCACTGTTTCAGTCCGACGACAACACCTTCAGTCCCCCTGTTTAAAAAGAGTGAGCTGTCTTGCCATTCATAAATGTCTTATACGAACATGCCATGCATCTCTGGGACAACTGTAGTTGTTTTAATTTTTTTATTTTTTTTTTTTTTTTTTTTTTTTTTTTATTTTTTTTTTATTTTGTGTTTTTTCTTTTTTTTTTTTTTTTTGTTTTTTTTTTTTTTTTTTTTTTTTTTTTTTTTTTTTTAATTTTTTTTTTCCTTTTTTTTTTTTTTTTTTTTATTTTTGTATTATTTTTTTTTTTTTATATTTTTTTTTTTTGTTTTTTTTTTTTTTTTTTTTTTTTTTTTTTTTTTTATTTTATATTTTTTTTTTTTTTTTTGTTTTTTTTTTTTTTTTTTTTTGTTTTGATATTTTTTTTTTTTTTTTTTTTTTTTTTTATTTTTTTGTTTCCTCTATATTTTTTGATCCAAATCCACCCAGCATTGTTTGAGGTCACTCAGTCCTTTTCATATTTTTTAAATTGCTTTTGGCCACAAAAACACTTTTTCCACAACTTTCCTAACCAGATTTCTTCCATTCTTAAATCCTCCTGGCGGCATGATTCTGGCAACACAAGTACAACGAAATCCGTTGAGAATTTGGTAAAAGTTATGCAGAGTTCATGACACATAGTAAAAAATGGAGAATGATAAAAAATAATCAATAAATTAATTTAGGATATAGTCGAGTAGTTTATATAATTGATCGATAGAAAAAGATATTGATACTGTCAAAAAGAATGACGTATAGAGAACTAATTAAACCAACTATTAGATATCAAGAATAAATTATATAATGCACTAAAAAGACAAACGGAAAAGTAAGAAGGTCAGGGAAAACGCGCGCGGCGGATATCAGATAGCGAGTGAAGGATTCTGTATTAAAAAATGAAAGAAAATAAAACCTTTAAACATGTGTTAATAACTAGGTTTTTGAAAATGACCCCCGTATCCCTATAACCAATTGGCTCCTATACCATCTGTAACACCCCAAAAATCAGTAGCAAACAGCGGAATGGAAACAATGGGGATGCTACTGATCAAAGTACAACAATTCAAGATATAGGAAACGACCAGCATAAAAGGACATTTAAAGACAAGATTTCATTCATGCATAGCAAAAATTCAGAGTTTATATACATTAGGTCCCATATGTATTTAAAAGAGTAATAAACATTTCAAGTAACATATTTAATTAACCAAAGCTTCAAAATAACCCATAAAAGATGACTTATGATTTTAAAAGATAATAAAGTTGCATTGAATATAATAAAACCTACAAATCCTCCTTCTTCTTCAATGATAATCCGCCACGGGGCTCCCCTCCAATCTTCATATACCCTAAGGACCCCCTGAAATTACAAGCTAAAAGCCAACACACAATGGATGAGTGACATCATAAAGGTTTAACAGAAAAAAGTGGGTAGAACCCACAAGATCGCGTAAGTAATAGTAGACTCTGAAACACATTCAGTAGTCTAAAACGTTATTAATTTGCCTAACCTTCATAAAACCCCGAAGCCTTAACTAGATTTTTGTGCCCCAATAAAGATATATAGTATGCTTGCCAAACAACCTAACCACCCTCTCAATGTTAGAATGGCAAAATAAAACCATTGATCAAACTAGTGACTCCAAAGGAAAGGAGGGGATTGTTAGTCCCGAAGATCTATCACAACACGGCCGTGCTTACCCTTTACAATAGCAATTAATGGTTCATGATAAATAGGGACTTGTCTCACGGCAATAAGGTAACATTAGCAACAAAATTCCATGCATAATACTGGATAGCATACCTGTTGTAAACACTTATTGAAAACACTTAGCAAAACACTTGTTTCCAATAGAAAACAACCATGTAATTCACCTCTAAGATTTTGTAAAAACAATCACGTAGTAAAAAGGGGGCTATGAACCACCTCCCGAATGAATGGTAAATCAACAAGTATTATCACAATAGATAAATGCTCACGAAGGAAAATCCGAAGGCAACCTAATCCCAATTTAATAGGTCGTATAAATATTTTAAACCTTTGATTATATATAAGGTCGTATAGACTCATGGCATACTACGTTCGGGCTTTATAAATTACGAGTCATGTAGGTGCCGTAAGAGGAGCAAGGAACACTTTATTAAATCGTAAATCCAACAACTCGTCGAAAACAGCCACCCCGAAGAGGCCTCCTTAGAAATACCTAGTAATATAGTACTTATGATTAACTAATACCACATATAATTCTATATAGCTACATCACCATCTAATATTTTTAGTGAAATCATATTTATAAAGTAAAAACCGTTTATAAGTATACTTAGAAAACTACATAACTCTGGCCGTAACTTTCCTCCGTTTAAAGTCCCGTTTCTTTTCATTTCTTTACGTCCACGCCTTCGTATTAAGACGAGTTATATTATCAAAATATAACATTTTTCAAAATTTGAATTTTTTTCTGATAATTAGAGTGATTTTTATGTACTGTTCATAGAGAACGTTATAATTTATTTTTTAATAGTATAGATTTAAGGGATATCGAAATCTCGTAAATGTCGTAACCTTATTTTTCGTTTTAAACTTAAAAAAAAATAAAACTCTTAAAAAAACTAAAAAAAAAAAAAAAAAAAAAAAAAAAAAAAAAAAGAAATAAACTTCCATTTATATATTATTTTTTAATTAATTTTAGCCGATTCCTTTTTTTCGAGCATTGTCTTCGTATTTTAAAAAGTTTTAGTTATAATTAAAAAAAAAAATCGATATTATTGATGTTTTAAAAGTATAAGTTTCTGTGGGTGAATAGTAAACTTTTATAAAAAATAGATTTTAAAAAAGTATATTATTTAACGTAAATGAAATCGCGTCGTATCTATTTCAGTTATAAATCGGTTTTTCAAGTTCTTTACATGCCCAAGATCCTTGGGACGATTTAAGTATAATATAAAAATCATAAAATAGAGGTGTAAATTTTATTCGAATTCAACAAACAGCCTCCCTAAGTGGTTTTTTTGTTTTATTTTTTTTTATTTTTTTCTGAAAATATTGTTAAAAATTTTTTTTAAATACTTTTTAGCTTAACCACTTTGGTTACACAGTCCGTTACAAACCCTTATTAACATATGTATTACAAACATAGGGTTCCTAGTCCATGATATATTCACCCACCTAAAACATGAATAAGTTTATCAAAATTATAATCACAAGCAAAAAATAAATATGTTTTACAATGTTTTTAAAAAGCATCCTAATGTGATTTCATCATACATAAGAACTTATATACACAACATAAAATGATAAATGAAAAGACATAAAGGTTTTTAGGGTAATCTTATGTTGATGTAATATGATAAACCCAACACAATCTAAACCCTTGTTTAGATTATACAAACCAAGCTTGCGAAAATCTTGAAACCCTAAAAACCCTAAGTCTTCTATTTTTTCTTGCTTAAAAACACTTGTAAAGTCTTAACCACGCCTTCAAATCTTCTTTAGGAGGACATCGATAATATGTTGTAAGAATGTATGTAAAAGTTTTTAAAAATAAAAATTTGGTATTGTTTGGTGTTGGTCCCCCTTGCGTGGTTTGCCCCGTGAGCTAGAGAGGAAGGGGGAGGAGAGATTTTGTGTGTTTTACACCTTAAAAGTGAGAAGTGTGTGTGTATTTCACTAGTAAAGGCCTTATATACTCTAATGACAAGTCCCTAAGAATACATGATAAGTCATGAGACAAAGATGAGTATAACAAGTAAGTCCATTGGTCAAAAGGAAGGGAAGGTATGGCTAGTTTAAAATGGCAAGCGATGTACAAAAGAACCAAGTTGAGATTATTTTGTATATTTGTTTTGATGTGTAAACACCAAAATAATTCCGGTTTATGCATGTTATATATGTAATATATTTTGTTATTATTTTTATTTAGGTAATGGGTGCAAAAATGTGTGTATTTTGTTAGAAGCGTAGAAAAGTATTCTGGTGCTACCGGTAATGCCTGAAATGTATTTAATTGCGAAACTAAATTTTTTACCCAACCAATAAAAAATAAAAAAAAAAAACAAAAATTGATTATACTTACGTAAAAATAATATATTGCTTGCTTGTACGAAACTTTAATTCGTTAGTGTGTCCGTTTACGATAATTGTGTTTGATTTTTTATTTATCGCGATTTTACTAATTAAAAAGAATTCAAAAGTTAAAAAACGCGTACGAGAAAAAAAAGTATATATCCCACCCTTGATCGCTTCTTTACGTAGTAAAGTGTTTTGTTACCTTGGATGAATCCAAAATAACTATGTTGTAGACTTTCTATGTATACCCAAAAGTGGTATGTCGAATCTACACGTTAGATACTTCTAGAGATATTTATTGAATGGAACATAATAAACAAACAAATCAATGAAAAAATAACAAACTGCTTACAATATTATTAGAATAATAATACGAGTACTCTTGAAGTACGGGGATACAAAAACCATGAGGGCTTATCACAATATGTTCACAAGAGTATTCGTCAAAGTCTATATGAATCCTCTAAACCTAAGGATCTCCTTTTATAGAAACACAGCAAGGAGTCATTGTATCAAAACAAGAACTACCTAACTATTATGATCAGTTTTACAAAAATAGGCCCATAATATTTCTCCATGCAAAACTGTACTCCAAGTCACAAATAGCTTTTAGACCAATAGCAGTATTAAACTATTTCTCCTAGCAGTATAACTGAAACACAGTGCAGTACAAAAGGATATGTTACAGGGCAATACCACACGTATCCATTAGTTATTGTTAGTTAACCTTGGCATAATAAAGCTTGTGAAGATTTATTCCAAACATCCTCCCCCCCAAAACTTGTGATTGTACCTTGAAATTCAACAAGTTTTTCCTTCAAATTAAATCTTTCTAGAGTCTGTTCTCCTTTCTGATATTCCTTTCAAACATTATTCACGTCTTCACTTGAGATCTTATGAACCTTAGAAGTTCAATCGCCTGTGAACTCTCATGATCACCTCTAAACTTGCCTTACTTCAAATCTTTTGACAAACACTCTATATATTAAATAAAATTTTTTTCTTTCTATGTCAGCAAAATGAATATCTAAACCCAAATTTCCATCAACAGAATGTGAATTCCACAAAAAATCATATAATCTCCAGCTTAGTAACAAAATTGTATTCCAAATCCATGCCTGGATTTTTTTTTCTTATCCAAATCTCATCTTTTTCATCAGACTCAAATAGAGTATACAAATCTCCCCACAGCATCAAATCATACCCTTCCACCAGTCTTTGGAAGCACTATACTTTTTCCTTGACTAGTCTGTACAATTCCTCTACATCCTGTCTATCAAAATCTTCAAGCATCTCACTCAATATACCTTAAATAATTCTTTAGGAGCTGGCATCTTTTCCATCCCCCCCCACCCTCTGAAGGACTTGATATACAATGAAGTTCTCTATCAAAACACAGAGTCATTCTTCCAATCCACGACTGGAAAACTTTGTAAATTAGAGATTCAAACCTCTATAGTGAACCGTTCTTCTCTGGAATTATATCTAGAAATCCTTTGAGTTGCATCCCATCTAGCAGCTAACCTCCTCCTCCTTCCATCTTTTGTCTCTTCCTTATAAAGACTTTTTCCTAGAAGAGATTTCTTTCCCCACTCTTGCTCCAGTTTTCCTTAGAAGACTTCTACATTTCCTTCTGAGTAAGCCCACAATCTTTCTTCTTCCACCTTTTTTCCAACAACAGACTTCACTCTTTTTTTCAGGGACATTTCAGGAGACATCTCTTTTCAGTTTCCATGCTTCCAAATCCATGAGGCAACAAATGTTGATTAAAATCCTAAAACTTTGTCAAAGATGGCCTAAATCTCATCATAAAGACATTCCCTTTAAAGTCACGAAGTTGTAGTTTCCCCCCTATTCTTCTTCAAGTATTTGATCATATTATACCCAGTTTTAGGTCAACTATCTTTGGTTTCAAAACCAAATCTTTTGAGTATAGATACCCTTATGACTGAAGGATCATTCCAATTTCTATCTCTATAGTAGACTATGGCATACAGCCTATACTCTTAGTCTAATTCCTCTTCATTCCCATTTGTCTTGCAGAACTCATCATCTCTTGTAATCAGTAACAAACCCCCCAAAATGGGTCTCAAAAAAAAAAAACAAAAAGCGGAATAAGTAATCCGGTCGTGTACCTTCAAGATCATCATTCGACCAATAAATATAAAGAACGCCACAAAAAATCAAGTCTTTAAAAAATTGATACATAGGGATTTAATTAAAAGACATATTACAAAGCTTATAGCTTCCATCACATGTTCCTTGTTATTTAAATATTTACAAAAGAAGAATAGATTTCCCCAAATAGATATAATAAAAGTCTTAAAAGTCGTGCAATTCCCAAAACGTAACCTAAATGCAGCTCCTTGGCAACCACCATCGTGCCTATTGACGCCAGCCCTGAAAACATGCATAAAACATCAAACAAAAATGTTGGAGAAAATCATAGATTTATGAATTAAAAACTGCCAGACCCGCAAGACTTTCCCGTGATGTTCCAAATATGCACAACAATCACTAAACCAAATTACATTTACACTAATCTCATGACACTGAAGCTCCGACAGTCTTGTATCGCAAAATATTGCTACTTCCACCCCAAAGTGAGTTTTTAAAAAAAAAAAAAAAACATAACAATATAACCCCGAAACAACCCGATTTCGACATGCTATAAAACTCGTATGTTCGCCGCCGGTGATGCTAAGTCACCTGAACAAACGGGTCGGGTGGTCGTTTCCCCCAATAGATCTATAAATAACATTGCGCTCGACATATTTAATTCCCCAACTATAACTATGCAATTGACAGTTTCATGATAATGGGCTTAACATGGGTAATTCTTCGCTACTTAGCAAACATTAATCAATTGCAAAATATTCCACTTACGTCCAATTTGTAAAACAAAAGCATGTTTCCTTCCAACCACCCCACCTCCACCCCAAAATAATAAGTAAACAAAAACTATAAGAAAGTGTGGGGCTATGAACTCACTCAAGTGAGAGATCTGATAATTATATCAAGTGTGTGATGCTTCATCACGATTATTCCTTCCCACCGAAGCAACCTAATTAAATATAGGGTCGTAAAAGTACCAGAATATAATATTAAAACATAATAAAATCTAATAATTGTTACAGAGAACAAACGTACTATCGTTCGGGCTAAATCCCATAATTAAAGAGGTCATGACAAGACGAACGAGAGTTAGGACACATTAAAAAAAATCGTAAATCCAACAACTAAGACGATACGAGGCCATCCCAAGAGGCCTCATATGAAACCTCCCGGGTAGTATATAAGCATTTTGATAACCACTTAATATTCTATACAGCAAAATCCCACTCGACTAATCAAATTTAGTAAAATAATTATTTTATAAAGTGAAAACGTTTATAAAAATACTTTCGTACAAATGACCTAAATTCGGGAGTGAGTCCGTTTAAAAAAAGTACTTTGCTTGCGTTTCTTTACGTCCACGTCTCCCTCTAGTAAGTCGATGATCAAAAAATTACAATTTCATGTTTTTGATATTCTGTGATGATTATGATTTGCTGTTCACAACCGACAAGCTCGATTTGTCGTTTTTTTTTTGGGTTTTAAATATAGCGTAAAAACCCGTTTTTAAAATTAAATTAGCAGTTAAAAAAAAAATAAATTAAAAAAAAATAATTAAAAATAGATAAAAAAAAAAAAAGTTAGAAAAATAAAAAAAAATTTAAGAATAATTAAAAAAAAATAAAAAAAAAAGGAAGCCGTATCTTATTCGTTATAGCTCTTCCGTTTTTATAAGCGGATTCTTTCAAACACGTTCTCGTTAATGAAAGTTTATATCCAATATTATTGATGTTTATGAAAGTATAAGTTTTATCTGTGGTGAATAGTACTTTTTTATAAAAAAAATTGTTTTTATAAAACTATTAAATACGTAAAACTTGGTTAATGGCGTAACATTCCTCTTCTTTTTCTTCTTCGTTATAAATAAGACTAAAATATTTTTATACATTATTATTTTTGACGAGTTCTTTAATTGACACCAAATCAATTCCTTGTGACATGTAGTATTTTAAATAAAATCATAATACCTAATATGAAATATTTCTAATAAAACAAATAACAGCCCTTGTAATATCCAAAAGATTCAATTTAAAAAAAGTATTGTATTTATTTAACATTATAAAAACCCTAATTATAAAACTTAAAATCAAACATGTTTTACCTTAAATCATATGTTACCGATACTTTTACAATTCATTTTTCCAGATATATATAACCATATAGACATACAGAATAAGTGTGTAAATATCAAAACATAAAGAAAACTCCCTTTTAACATAGTTAAAAAGTTCCTTAGAGAGGTGATATTAGCCATAAATAACATATTACACAAAAATAAAGATAAAAAAACGTATAAAGTGAATTAGGAATACGCTTAAGGAATATGTATAATGAGAGATAAGTGCTAAAAAAACCCAACCGCGTTTAGGACACAAAACCAAAGTTTGCAAAAAATGGAAAACCCTAAGCATCCAAGTAAAAGCCCTAGCCTTGTCCATTTTTCTCCTTTGATTATTACTTGCAAAAGTTGATTCAATCTTTGGAAAACACTAGAATATCTAGGATTGATGTGTATAGGCGTTTGCATGATTGCGATAAAATTTTTGTATGATTTGTTTAAGTGGCTATATTGAGCCGTGGGTTTGGAGAGAAAAAGGAGAGAAAGAAGTGAAATTTTACTAAGTAAAAAGATGTAAGCAAACTACAACACAAGTATGCCTTGGGTATTTATGGAAGCGAAACTATATATTTTTTGTATTTATAGGAGAAGTGAAGAGATATTTGTTAGTTGCAATGTTTGACCAAGAAATTCAAAAGGGGAGGGGGGTTTCGTGGGTTCAAAGGGACAAGAAAGGAGGGAACAAGGGCCTTTAAGGCCTTGGTCTCTTGGTTCCTTTTAATGGGAATCATCCCATGAAATCAAGGGTGGTGTTTCCTAGTTAATTTTCTTATTAATTTGCATGTTTACTTGTGTATTTATAAAAGAAATGTGTAAGTAAACTTTTGATTAAATGTAAAGTGTAGTTTTTATTTTTATAAAAGTATACTTGAGATGTCTTTGTTAATTTGTGCATATACATTTATATAGGACATGTATATGTATGCTCATATGCATAATGTTTCATAAACTTTGATCGTTGTATAAAAACGTAGGTATTTGTTGAAGCGTACGTTAATTTTTAGGGTTCCGGGAAAACCTAATTGTCATTTATCGTGAAACGTAAACGCTTTCACGTATCCAATAAAATAACTTATAAAACGTTAATAATTATTCTCACAATAATTGCTTAACCCTTGTTTGACGTAAACAATAAATTGCTTGATGATCGTTTACGTTAACTGATCATTTTTAGCTTACGCGATTTAACGTAACGATTTCCATTAAAAACAAACGCGTACAATACTAAAAATAAATGGTGACTTTATTAACGTCGTACATTGTCCTAAAACACGGGGTGTTATAATTTTTATTTTCATTCTTATTTTTTATAAAATTTTATAAAACCAAAAGAGAGAAATATAAAATCAGAAAAACCAAAAAGATTTTCTTTTATATAAACTTTTCAAAAACAGAGTACAAAATTAAAAAATGAGAAAAATACAAAAAGAAGTTTTACAATGGCATGTCTTCTGAAATCGATAACATTTACGGTCTTAGAAATGTCATTCAACAATGATACAAGACAAACCGTGTCTCTTTTCCTTGCAAAAATGACAAGAATATTTCATATCCTTTTTCCTTGTGATAAAGCTATAATAGATAGGATGAATTTATCTCAATTCTAATCGAACTTCATAACTAACTTACATGAGTAAGTAGTTTGCACCTTCTTATTTTTCAAGTAGGCTTCAATACCCTTATTGGGTTTTAAAATCTTCTTGTATATTTAAGACACCTTAGCATATAAACTAGAGAACATGTTTCTATAGCTACCAAATAACAAGATCTTGATGTAATCAAGACACGTTATTAGTTTTGATTGCAAGACGGAAATATCACCTCAAAATAGGTGAAGGCAATAACTACCATTTTACCTAGTTATTTGTTTTAACCTAATAAGTCACTATACACCCTGTGGTAAAAGTAGGGCCAATATAGGAGAATTTCATGCCAAATAATTTCAAGTTAATGATAGCATAGATGGCATAGTTCATCATCTATAGAACTTGGAAAACACATTCTTTGGATATATATGTACGTGCTTACTAGTCCATTTGTCTCAATTAGCATCATGTGTAGACATTAAGAATGGAAAGGATTTTGTACATATATTTTTTAAATTGTTATTTACTTTTCTTAGGTCGAAGGAACACTCATTGTGTTATCCGATCTAGTGGGAGCAATGCATTTTATGAATAAAGATGACATACTTGCAATGTTTTCAAATTCAATGGGAGCTACGAGTTGTTACCTTATAGGCATCTCACTTTATTTCTCGTCTGCATTGAAATAATAAATTACATTACATAGTGTGAAACATCTTTATTAGCATGAATACCGTTGTATTATCTTTGATAACTTGTTTCCTTTGAGACGTCGCTTCCTGCTATGTTATCCATAAGATAGTTATGCACGATTCCTTATTAATCGGAAGAGTTATATATACACTAGCTATGCTAATATGATTTGAGCTTGAATTGATTCATATTCTATCTATGACACTGCTATATTGTCCATACAAACAAACGAATGTCTAATGTTGTTTTATGCATGAGGTTGTGCCCAACATAAGTGGGAGAAATCTTAATTGTGTGCAAGATACAACTCGAAACAATATGACTAATGGTTTTTCTTGACTGCAAAGTAAGGGGGCTTTTGGTATGCTACTTGGAATCATTATAGGTATTGGTTTGAATAAAGAGTGGAATGTGAATGGATATGAGTGTGGGTGTCATTTTCAATAATGTTGAATTAATTATATGTTTGGTTTTTAGATGGGTTAAATATTAGATTTGAAGTTCATATATTATTATAAGATTTAAAAATATTAAAATGAATAAATCAAATGATGATGTATAGTTTGGAATTTTACACGTGTTTTAAGATATATTTTTTTCGTTATTTGCTTGTAATGCCATGGGATTGTGTGCAAAAGTCAACAAAGGTGGGAGAGTTGTCAGAAATACATAGGGTCCTGGAGGGTTTTGTCAAACACCATATCTATGGGTAACAAATACTATTTCACAACCGAATCCTTAAAACAAACATCTGATATCACATGGAAACCATTCCCTCAAACCAATATACTCATAACAAACGGGCCCTAAGAAAACTAATATCTTACTAGGACTCCTACATATAAAATGTATGTTGCCCTATTAAGAACATATGTCAAGATAAAATGGTAAGCTACATGACTATGTTTTCATGAAAATTCATATACATGAGTTTAGAAATTAACTTGAAATTACTATTGAGGCCAAGAGTTGGCTCTCATATTTACTTTAATTTAATATTTTTATGTCTTATTGTTAAGACATGTACATTAACTCCTTTAATTGTTAAAAGACTTATAACGTAAAGTAAGTCGTTAACTTGTTATGTCTTCTTGTTAAGACATGTACATGAAGTCATTGACTTGATCAAAAGTGTAACACCCTAAAACTACAATACATAGCGGAATACAACGATTGGGGTGCTACTTCATAATACATGCACACGAGTCCTAGTAAACGTTCCAAAGATACGTGTATAAAACAAATTTTCATTTATTAGAAAGATCAGAGTTACATAGGTCCTAATACCAACGAAATTTATTTCTAAAAGTCATAACACAACTTGATTTCTGAAACGTTATTTTAGTTCATGACATTACATCACCTAGACACCGTCCTTGAAATCCGCGTTCTGTCCTGTCAAGCCATCAACAGCAATTAACCTGAGATACATGCTTAAAAACGTCAACAAAACGTTAAGTGAATTCATAGAGTTTACACATAATAGTTAGAACGCATATTTGGTTCAGCAAAACAGATAACATTGCTCGTAAGACAAGTTATATATAATAATTGAATTCCAACTAATGAGCCCGTGTACCGAAACATAACACATTCATCCCGTAGGACGAAATAATAAACGAAGAAGTATGCCACTTCTCCTAATTATAACTATAAATGTCCGTTCAGGGTGCTCACCAACGGATTCATACCCCAGACAGGGTTGCCAAACCCAATAGATCTATTTAATGCATTAGCATTCACCTGTAACTAGGCAATTAATGGTCACACAGTAAAAAGGCATATACTCAATAGTGAATGGAATCATATTTATTATCAAAACATATAGCGTTCTCAATTTTCAGAAAACAGCAAGTATCTCCCTCGCGGGTTTAAAAAAAATTTAAAACACTTAAAGCGAGGTATGCATCTACCTTGACGATCGAAAGCGAAAATTAATTAACTTATACAATCACGAACTAATCGATGACGAGCTCAACCACGACTATAATTTATGTGTTTTAAATTATTATCATCGTAAGATACGATCAGATAGAAAACACCTCTGTTTAGGTCATTGTAGACATTTTGTAATTCACAATTCATTTTAGGGTTTTAGGTTTGCTTTTAAATCATAATGGCTAAGCTTAAACCGCGTAAACTAAAAATGATTCATTCAATGTAATCTGGGAATAAACGATTTTTTAAACTTTGTACATCAAGCAAGTGTTAATATGATTATTATGAGGATAAATTATCAACTTTGGTCATCTTATTTTTAGTGTGTTACGTAAAATGCTTACGTTTTCGCGATAAATGCGTTTCGCATTCCGGAAGCACCAAAACCTAACTTCGCTTTTAAACAATTATCACGATTATACCCAATTACAAAAATAATCAATATAACATCACTTAATGAGTACTGTGGCCGATTTGAGGAGATAATCACCAAGTAATCTTTTTATCTGTTAGCAAGAACTTGCCCTAAATATCTAGTTATTACAAATAATCTAGGGAACCAATCACTTACGCATTCCTACTCTTGTAAAGAACCAACTCCCCCCTATGGGCTCTGACAATGAGTTAGTAAGGGACCATGGTTAGGTCTTTATTAGATATTGCATTAATATAAGGCTAGCAAGTAACACATAGATGTTCATTTACAAAGTGTAAACAAGAAATCTCTCCCATTTCTCTCTTCTAAACCCACGGCATCAAACTCATAAAATACTCAATCCATAGCTTAATTTTCTATATCTTACAGCATAAACACATTCATAACCTTAGGTATTATAAGAGAAGAATTGATGGGTTGGGTTAAGCTTTGAAGAGGTTTTAACAGATATTGCAAGAATTAGGGTTTTGGTTGAAATTAGGGTTTTCCCTTATATTTTCAAGCCAAGAGTGTTAATCACAAGGGTGTGATTGTTATTCTTTTCTCTACTCATCCACACAAGGTTATTTAAAAGCTTAATCATTTCATAACTAAGATTTTATGTGTTCATATGTTCTATCTAGCTAAATCACCATTTAGGGTACTTTTGAATATGTGAAAGGGATTTTTACATATGATTAATGATTTGTGAACTTATTTACATGTTATATGGATGGTAAAAATCATGCTTAAAAAGATGTATAATTGTTTTTTAACTGTTGGTTAAGTATTAACATGTATAAGTACAAATTAGGGTTTTTATGTTAACCTAATAAGTTACAAGTGAAAATGGTGTAAATAACATGTTAATCTTGTTATCTTGGGCTCTCTTGGGCAAAACATGATCTAATGGACTTTATATATGTATGACATAAGATATAAATGTTGTAAAGTAGTTGTAACAAGGTGTTGAAGCATAATGGTACAAAAATCAAGCTTAAAACATACCGTAATCACAAAACTTCAAACTTTCTGTTTTGGTTCGAATTTGGAAGCAGCCATATTAGGTTTTATAAAGATAGTACATCTCATAAGGATTCCAAAATGATAAGAAACTCGAAAAATAGATTAATAACGAAGAAGATACACTAGTTACGAGTTTACGACGCTAAATACTTTATAAAACAAATTTTATAAAAATTACTATTCATGGCAGTAACTTATACTTTGTAAACATCAATAATATGATAAAACTTTCAATTACGAGAACGTGTTCGAAAGAATCGCTAAAAACGGAGCTATAACGAATAAGATACGACTAAAACGGGTTTTACGTTAATTAAAAGTATAAAAACGATTTTATAGATGTTATGAACAGTAAAAACACTATTCATCACAGAATCTCAAAAACCTAAAAATGTGATTTTATGATCACTCGTCTTAATACGAAAGCGTGGGCGTAAGAAACGCGAGAAACGGACTTAAAACGACAAAGTTATGTCATTTTTGCTAAAGGCGTAATTATAAATGTTTTTACTTTATAAATACGATTTCACTTAAACGATTAGATGGTGATATAGCTATATAGATATATATATATATGTTATTAGTTATCAAAGTGTATAGTACTAGGGTATTTCATTATTGAGGCCTCTTTGGATGGCTGTTATTGACGAGCTGTTGGATTTTCGATTTAAAGTGTCCTAAGCTCTCTCGTAGTCATGTTCATGACTCTAATTATGATACCCCGAATGATACCTACGTGATAACTATATAGAATATATTATGGTTGTTGTTAACAACGTACTGATTTCTGATTCGACCTATATTAAACTAGGTTTGCTTTTGGGCGTTTGCGTTGACGCGTTTTTATTTGGGATATTTTATTATCAATTTACTCACTCAAGGTGAGTTCATAGCCCCATGTTTTACAATTATTAATTTACAAGTTTTTGGGGTGAGAAACATATGCATGTTTTATGAAATTGACACAAGTTTACATTTTATCATGATTACGTTTTGCCTAAGTAGCGATAACCCCACTTATGCCCATGAATCATGAACTGTCAATTACTGAACTGTGAGCAGTGAAAATGATTATAGATAGATCTATTTGGGATTGACCTCCCCGTTCGGGTGACTAGCTATCACTGGAAACGAACGTATATCATGTCGGATTTTAGATGTTACGGGTTGAACATCATCACGGGCAATGTAGGCAATATTTATATATTGTATTCATTTATGTCGAGCTTCGGTGTCATGAGCTTAGGAAAACGTAATTACATTTTGTGATGTCTGCATCTGTTGCATTATCATGGGGAAAGTCTTGCGGTCCTGCATATACATTTACATAAACCTATGAAATTCACCAACTTTATGTTGACGTTTTAAATGCAATGTTTTTTAGGAGATCATTAAGCACGAGGTGCGAAGGATACATTGGTGGTTATATTTTGAAGTCATGCATTAAAGATTATTATGTGATTTACATTTTGTATATCTGTTATGGGCTGGAAATCTTTGTAATAATAACAAGTAAACAAGTAAAGCTTCGGGCTTTTGTAACACAATATTTTGTTAAATCCAATGTATCAGTTTTAAATGACTTTTTGGTCGTTCTTATATTATCTTGTGTTATTGATCTGAGAAGTAACACGCCCCGGACCCTTATTCCGCTGCGACCCAATTTGGGGGTGTTACAGATTGGTATCAAGAGCCAAGGTTATAGAGAACCAGGTCAAATGTTTTTGCTGGACTATAACCGTTTTCAAACATTGCATTCATACAAAGGGGTTTTCACGGGACATACATACACTAATTGTGCATTAGTCGGTTAGGCTAGATGCATGCATGATTGATATTCATGATTGATATACAAGAGTCTTATATTAAATACTAATATAAGTTATGTTGGAGTTTCAGATACGGTTATGTCAATTCGAGCAAGATTCTATGTCACCTACAAAGTACCAGTCCATTTGAGGATCGGGTCAGACATTGGTTCACCAGGAGTCGATGGACCACCCATTATGCCAGAGGACCCATATGCTTACATAATGGCTGCTTATCAGGTTCCACCATCGCCTGACTACATACCTGGCCCCGAGGTTCCACCATCGCCTAACTACATACCTGGCCCCGAGGAGCCGCAGTCACCTCCCCCACTGGACTTTGTTCCTGAGCTGATGTACCATGAGTACATACCACAAGAGGGTGAGATACTCCCGGCCGAGGAGTAGCCACTACATGCTGCTGCCTCACCCACTGCAGATTCACCAGGATATGTTCCTGAGTCTGATCCGGAGGAGGACGATGAGGATCCCGAGGAGGATCCAGCTGATTACCCTACTGATAGGGATGATGATGATGAGGAGGAGGAGGAGCCTTTCGGAGATGACGCCGATGATAAGGATGAGGACGAGGACGAGGATGAGGAGGAGGAGGAGGAGCACCCAGCTCCGGCCAACTCTGTCCCACCTGTACACCGTATGACCGCCAGGATATCTATCCGAGATGAGCCATCCATATCACTTCCTCCTATGGAAGAGGTCGAGAGACTTCTTGCCTTAACCACCCCACCACCATCACCACTTACTCCACTATCATCTCCTTTACCACATATACCATCTCCCCCATTTCCAGCATCACCACCTACTAGTCCTATTCATCCGTTGGGCTATCGGGCTGCTATGATTCGGCTAAGAGCTGAGACACCATCTACTTCTCATCCATTACCACTACCTACTTCATCACCACCTTTGCAGTTACTATCTTTTGACCATAGGATAGACAGGCCCGAGATTACACTACCACCTCGGAAGAGGTTGGGTATTGACCTTAGTCCTAGGTACGAGATTGGAGAGAGTTCAGCTACAGCTACCACTAGACCGATTGGAGGTCGTAGGGAAGACTATGGGTTTGTCGATACTATGGATACCGAGATCAGACGACGGAGAGCCAAGGAGGTCGGCTATGGGATTAGAGATGTTTGGATAGACCCGAGAGAGGCTGTTAAGGAGGTAGCACTAATAACCCTTGGAGGGGTCAATGCTAGGATGACTGAGCTTATTGCAGTCCAGGAGCAGGGCACACAGGATATCTATGCTATGATAGAGGATACTCAGGACAGGCAGACCTAGATATATCAGAGTGTTGAGACATTGTTTGATGATAGTTAGTACCACTATGAGACTGCACGACTACTAGATCAGGAGGCTCTGGTTTCCCGAGAGGCATGGGGACGCTCCATAGAGGTTAGCTATATGATACGTTCAGAGATTTTGGCATTACGTTCTGTAAAGATAAGTCAGCAGGCAGTGATTTCACAATTGCAGGCAGCTGACCGTAAGAGTCAGGTTGTGACTTTAGAGATGCTACAGGTAGACTACCAGAGGCAGGTCCAGTTGGCTGAGGCATTAAAGTTACTGAAAGGACTACAGACTCAGATGGTCGAGTTTCAGAGATAGCATGGATCCGCAAAAGGTCTGGCACAGCCTGATGCACCAGGAGAGGCTGGTAGCAGTTCCTAGATTTGGTTATGTAGTAGCTATGCTATGCAGCCTGTTAAGTATTATGGGTTATTCCCAGCTAGCAGACTGTATAGATCTTTTGTTTTATTTAGCTACCCAGTATAGGTCTTTTGTTCAGATATTATCTATCTTGTACAGCATACTAAGTGTTACGGGTATATCCCAGCTAGTATAGCTTTAGGTTGTTTCTTTTGTCTTGTAACCTAAGTGTAGTAATCATTTTGTGTCTGAACCGAACATGTATGTTTTTCTAAGTTATATATGAAATGGACGGATTACGTTATCTATGAAATCTAATTTATTATAAATAAATGTTGATTTGGTTATACCATGGTTAATTTCAATAACAATTGTACATTTCACTGTGTGATGTAATCTCGTTTTTGTTTATTTAATGTGTATATGTTATGTCATAGTTATGATTTTATGAAATCTAACGGGTATTATGTTTTCTTGTGATTTCAAGAAAATGGCACCAAAGAGAAGGACCACGAGGTTAAACCAAGGTGCAACACCAACACCAGTCACAGACACTCATACCACTACATCTGTCACCAATGCCTAAATTTAATCAAGGTGTCACTGCTGCACTGGCAGCACGTGATGCAACTAGGAATGGCGATGACAGCCATACCTCGAGAACGGGTGTCAGGAGGACTGAACACGTTGCACAAAAGTGCACCTATCAAGACTTTATGAAGGGCCAACCTCTGTATTTCAAAGGCACTGAGGGAGTTGTTGAATTAACTCAATTGTTTGAAAGGATGGAGACTGTGTTTCGCATAAGCAACTGCTCGGTGGATAATTGATTTGCAGTTTATTATACCTAAAATATACTAAATATTATACTTTTTAAAGAGAATTTAAGAAAATTACCAAGTTACCCTTGATAAAATTCACTCTCAAAAATATATATAATAATATATAATACGTATATTAAACCGGGTAAGTATGATCACCCGGGTCGTTTCCCCAACGACTAGTGAAATTGAAACCACGTTTTAGTTCGGATTCTGATTTGAATAAAGCAAAGATGTTTTTGATAATCTATATCTACTAATTAAAGCAATTTAAACTATTAAACAAATACGGTAAAATAATAAAACTCGACTATTAAACCAGTAAACTAATTTTAATCCCTAAAAATGTAAACTAAAATTCTAAACTATAGTTAAGACAAAAGAAAATTTTAGGAAAAAGAAAAACATTTTTTCTTTCTCTTTTTTTTGACTATTTTTGAATTTAATTTGAATTAAAAACTATAAAACTATTAAAAATAAAGTCTTAAAAATTTTATAAAAAATTACTCTAGTTAAAAGAAAATGTGCAGAAATTTTCTAAAAATAAAAGCCCTAATTTTTATCTTTTTATAAAAGTTTAATTGAACTAATTAAAACCTAACCCTAATTATTAATTAAAACTAAGTAAACTAATTAAAAACTAACTTAGGGAACTAATGTGAAAAAGACTTAAGGTCTAACAGAGCTTAAACAACGGGCTAAAACATTTAATGGGCAAGGATTAACTGGAAAACAACTAAACAGAAAAATTACAGGAATGGTCCCTGAGGACTTACCCCGACAAGAAACTAAGTCCAATTATAAGCTCAAATTCTAAAAGTGCTTATCACTAAAAACTTAAAAGAGCAAAGTTGTAAAGGAAGCTAGGGAGAACAACTTTAACAAAAGCATTATGGTCTGAAACTCAAAGATAAGCTCTAAAAAGAGCTTCTCAATAAGCTGTTACAGAAACTAGGGGTTTGGGCTATGTTTTACTAAAACAGCTATAAAAAGCTCAAATTAAGCTTAATGTGAAAAAGGAAAAGTGTTCTAAGAAGCTTATGATGTGCTTATACTATGAATGCAAAGAAATCTAAGCTAGAAGTACTTTTAAACAACTAAAATTGAGCATGAACTAAGCAAACTCAGAAAATAAGCAAGATAGCACAAAATCCAAATGAGCTTAAAAGCTTAAAAAGCTAAACTAGACTCTAGAACTTTAAGGACTTATTAAACTACTTATAATCTATCTAATTAAGCTAGAAAATCTAGGCCCATAAGCTAAATTAACAAATTAAAACCTTAAAATTCCTAAGTACTGTTTTTGGCTTTTTAACTTTTTGACAGCAAAAATAAGCTATGTAAATAAGCTAGAAAATGTAATCTAAGACTTATTCTATATTAAGCTATAACTAGACTTTAAAATGCTAAAAGATAAGCTATTAAATCCTACAATTACTGGCTTAAATTGAGATTTGAATATCAGCAGTACTAACTAACTTAGTACTGCTGATGCAGAATTCCTTTTTTTAAACAGCTGAAATAAAGCTATTCAATCTGAGATCCAAACCATGTGTGTGTCATCCGATATCTACTAAAACTGGCAGTACAAACTCTCTATGCCAGCATTACAAAGTATGAATGAACAGTTCAAACCTTTTTAACATACTACTATTGTAAACAACCAAGCTAGCAGTTGTAACAAGTAACAAGTAGCAATAACATCTCATACTTGGCAACTTTCAACACTCCAAACGAGTAGTATAAACATTTAAAAGGAGCAGTACTAAAAATTCAACAAGCAGTACTAATTTACTCCTTCCTCCTATGCTTAGCAATGCTTTATCTGTCACAAAACTGTCACTAATTCGTCGCTAATCTACATTCTCCTTCCTCCCATAGCTTTTAGCGACACATTATCCGTCTCTAATCTGTCACTAATGTGTATTCTCCTTCCTCCCATACTATTTAGCGACACTTTATCTATTACTAAATTGTCGCTAATCTGTCACTTTGGAAGCAGTAGTAACGAGAAAACATGGCAGTACAAATGGTAAAGAAGCAGTACTAACGTTTTCTTATGGCAGTATTAACCATATACCAAGCAGTACTAAGTCTGAACACGTTAGCAATAGTAAGTGGCAACAAGCAGTATAAATGCTAACGAGCAGTACCATTGGATATATTATGCGATTCGAATCAAAACAAGTACATATACTCCTTTTTGCAAGTAACTTCAGTCACCAACGTTTTCCACCAGTAATGTTACATGAATCACACAATAAACTTACTTGTATGCTCAGTAACCTTAGTTTTCATGACTGCTCCACCAGTAACCTCACTTGTCACACAAAGTAAAGTTTATTATTTCCAGTAGCACACATAATGTTAGGATTTATGTTTTAGTAAGTTAGTACCGACAGTACAAATAGTTAGTACTGTTAGTTATAGTTAGTACCGAGAGTACAAAATGTAAGTACTGATCAATTAGTTAGTACTATTAGAAGAAAATAGTTAGTACCATTTATGAGATATGTATGAGATTTTCTAGGAAAAGATATGTGTTATCTGTTAGCGATTTGTAAGCCTGTTTGAGGTTATCCTTAGTCTATAAAAGGATCTCTTTTAGCATAGTTAGTTACGTCCTCAAGATATCTCATAGCTATATCATATCTAAAATAGTTAGTAATCTGTAAGTGTTAAAAGCAGATTAATAGAAGTTGTTATACGTTGTTTTTCTTAGTACTTGTGTTGAGATTCCGCATCAACATATTGTATTCATAATCAGTGTTTCTATATAGTCAGTTGTATTTATACATCTTGGCTATCATCCGTTATAGGCTGCAAAGATCTATTCATTTAGGGACTCACATAGATTCTTCTAGAACAAAATATTTCTTATCACCAATAAGGAAATTTTTTCTAGATCTGGGAAGATTTGGAAAGATTTGGAAAGATTGTTTCCACTTATGGTTAATCTTATTTTGTCTTACATGATTAATATAACTAGCTTATAATTAATCATGTGTTAACTTAAATCATTTGATTAGAAAAGGTTTATGCAAATGATAATATTTTTCTTTGATCATTAACTATGTTTAATAATGCCATATTCATACCTTAAGTGATTTGTCGGCGTCAAGTAAACTTTCGACTAAATAACTTGTTTACGTAAACTTTTACGTAGTATGACATTATATCTGTTATTATCAAAACATGAAGATCATTAAATATAAATATCGTTTTTGCGCGAATATTTGTATTAACAGTATAAAGTATTTGACGTTATCAAATATTCCCTCACTTGACTTTTACTTGCCCTCAAGTAGACCTGTTAGAATAATTTTTAAAAAGATATCCTCCAATTTAAGTCGGGAGATATGAATTTATAAACTACATATGCTAGAAAATACCTAAGCCGAATACCTCACAAAAAGGTGATCAAAATCACTCAACTCTTACTAGTCTAAGTGTTTCATTTCAGGGTGATCACTCAATAGCACTGACATAGCATGTATTCTATCATAAGCTTGGAAAGTACACAAAACTACACCAACTAGAGTTAAAGTCAAAATAGCTCTTAAAGGCAACATGGGCGACACACACAGGTTTAAACAAGTGAATAATCCTAGCCGATACCAATGCTCCAAAAAAGGGACAAAACCACACATGCTCGTCCAAATTCATAAACAAGACACATGTGATTGCTCAAATCCTTAACTCGAGCATGCTAAATGCTAAAACTATTAAAGGGCCGGATATACATGGGACTATACTTATATTTGGTAATTAGAATAAGTTAAACACAAATAAATAGTCAAAAATCTATGGTTTCGTCCTCACTGGCCACTATCCCTCTATTAGCTTAAACTTCAAAGTTAGGAAATCTGATCATCAATAATAATGGGCTAGTATCAGTGATATATAGATGTAACACTCTGCAATTTGATGAAGCAGATGCATACTAGCCCAACCTTCAGTGAAGTAGTTGGTTTATAAACGTACCAACTTAAAGTCTTTAATACTCATCGCTCTTGACAAGTCGATCGAAAATGATGTCATCCACGTATATTTGGACGATAATGATATGTGAGTCTCTTTTCTTGGTAAATAAAGTGTTATCTACCAATCTTATGGTGTACTCATGATCTTGGAGAAAAGCCTTAAATCTATCATACCAAGCTTTGGGTGCTTGTTTAAGACCATAAAGAGCCTTTATGAGTTTATATACATGATTAGGTTTTTCGAAATCGACAAAACCGGGATGTTGAGATACATAGACTTCTTCATTTATAAAACCATTTAAGAAAGCACTTTTGACATCCATTTGAAAAAGTTTGAAATCGTTTGCATAAACATATGCAGGAAGGATTTCTTTATAGATTATGTTAATTCAAATAATGTCTAAAAACGTTTATATATATTTTTCCGACTCTCAATTTTTGATTAATACAAAAATGTAAAAACGTTTACGATAAAAATAAACGTTCTATAAATTTACTAACGTAAATTCTATTTCTAGATTAATCACTTAGGTTGGCTAAACAAATCATTAAACATGATTAGTAATTAAGAAATTATTTTGCTTTATACCTTATTATTTTCTACAAAAGTGATTTTATTAAAATATAAAAAAAGAAATATATTTATTTATAAAAAAAATGTATTATTAAAATAATAAATTGATGATGGTGGAGGTGGTGGTGGTGGTGGAATTTCATCTTGTGATGTTGATGCAGACATGTTTAGTTTAGGAGTATGAGAGTTTGATTTGTTTGTTCTTCTTATTCAGAGTTTCTCACAGGCTCTGATACCACTTGTGAGTCCCTAAACGAATAGATCTTTGCAGCCTATGAAGGATAATAGCCAAGATGTATAAATACAACTGACTATATAGAAACACTGATTATGAATACTATGTGTTAATGCGGAATCTTAACACAAGTACTAAGAAAAACAATGTATAACTAAATAACAACTTCTATTAATCTGCTTTGAACAATTACAGATTACTAACTATTTGAGATATGATATTGTATGAGATTTCTTGAAGTCGTATCTCTAACTATGCCAAGAGGGATCCTTTTATAGACTAAGGATAAACCCTAACAGGCTTACAAAACGCTAACAGATAACACATATCTTTTCCTAGAATATCTCATACATATCTCATAAACGGTACTAACTATTTTCTACTAACAGTACTAACTATTTGATCAGTACTTACATTTTGTACTGTCGGTACTAACTATAACTATCAGTACTAACTATTTGTACTGTCGGTACTAACTTAGGAAAACATAAATCCTAACAATCCTCCCTTAAACATGAATGTTGAACTCTTTTAACTTCATGTTTCTTCAACTTCTTTAATGCATAGAGGATGTATCCAAACACTCATAGCATTTCTTGATCTTTTAAACTCTATCCTTCTTCAGCAGCAACTTTGTCTTCTCAGCTACACAGCAACATCTTTTCAGCAACAATCCAACTAAGTTGGCTTTATAGTTTTTGGCAAACTACCAGCCATTAACGGATTTGATGTTCCTTTACCAGTAGCTTCAATTCCAGCCACAAATCCACTTATTAGAAGTGTAAATCTATCTATCTTTAAAGATACAAGGTTACTCAAGTTCAAGGGCAAACAAACATGGAAATTTATTTTTCATGATGCAAACTGAATGGTGACATAGGTCCACCCAAAAACAAGCATTTATTTACTGCGCATCAGTAAAATTACTTTAGGACAAATTTGGTCGACCT
>BQNB010084716.1:0-28671 GCA_026074375.1 Tanacetum coccineum | reverse complement strand
TAGGGAATGCATGTCCTTGATTATTGGTTTTTATTAACATGCAAGTCATGATTATGGTTGATCTTGATTAAGTGGGATAGAATGATTAGTAGCCTTGTGTTGGATCAATAGTTGATTTGGAGGTGTTATTGATTGAATTGGAAGTAGGAATTGTGGACTGTTTCTGGACAGCAGGTAAACAGGGCTTGTTCTCCCAAATTTTGGCCTGGAACCTGTAAGATAATTAAATGGGTGAATAGATATAGGTATTATCATCATGTGCGAGTTGGATGCTCAACCAATTCCTCCGTATGAGGGAGATATGGTCAAAATACGATCATGGGTCAATTCTGGACATTCGATTAGAAAGCATGTTAATGTCAGGGTTTTTGAAATAAAAGTTTAGGTTTTAAAGCTTGGGTCAATGATAGACATCTTATATAAGCTCTATCATTTGGCCTCACACTCATTTCTATTTTAGTTTAGAATTTATGACAAAAACGGCAAAACTAAGAAATTCAGTTAATAATCTGGTTTGACCTTCGGTTAGTATTTTTTTTTTTATTGATTATTTTAGTTTAATTGTAAAGAAAAGGGTGTGTTTGTTTTTATATTTAAAACTGCCAAGGGGTGTTTGTTTTTACATTTAACAGCCCTTAAGGGGTGTTTGTTTTCGGTGGTTAACAGCCTTTAAGGGCGTTTGGATTTGTGGTTAACTGCCCCAAAAGGGGTGTTTGGTTTGCTGTTTTACAACATTTAAGGGGCTGTTTGGTTATGGGTTTAACAGCCCATAAGGGCGTGTTTGGTTTTGCGTTTAATAACCATTAGGTGTGTTTGGTTTTGTCTATTTTTGTTGTCTATTTAGTTGTTAGGTATGTATTGAAACACGGACATTTTGCAACACGGAGGGGAAAAATATTGAAATTTATGAATAAGGGAAACGTTGTATAAACGGCAAGGTCATGCCGAAATTTCTAAAAATCCTTATATTTAGTAAATTTTCATTAAAGTTTATATTATTTTAGAAACCCGATAAAATGACAAAGTTATATAGTTTTTAAGATTTTTAAATTGTGATTTTACAATAAATCGGTAAATAAACGAAAACTATACTTTTATAAACAAGATAACTAGTTTAGTTAAAACGCGTAACGAAATACTAAATTATAAAATATTATTTTATAATTCCCAACTATAACTTTTGTAAAGTCTTTAAAACGTCATTTATCTAACTCGTAACTTTAAAACGTGTGTTTACTTTTATGCAAGAACGTTTTATTTATTTAGTAAAGTGAATTTCGAAAACGTGTCGAATTATATTGTTACGATTATTTTTCTTACGTTTCTTAAATAATACGTGTAAAGTATTATATGTTGCGACTTATTCTTTTGTTTGTTTGTCTTTATTATATGATTCGCCACATGAATTATATAATTGTTTCTTTTTCATATGTAATATATACGGAATATATTACATACTTTGTGTATTCTTTTCGGTGTATTTTATTTAACCACCCACCAAACTCATCCAACTTGAAACCTCAATCCTTTATCAACGTGTCGCGTTGACGTAACCAATTATCGGGGAACCCAAATTCATTATCCTAAGTAGTAGGATATAGCCGTTAAATTAAGCTGCATCTTCTTGGTCGAGCTGTTCCATTCTCCGTTGTGCTGTGATTATTATTTGCATTTCTGCTAGTTTCTCTGCAACATCAAGGTGAGTTCATAGCCCCACCTTTTCATTTTTAATGGTTTTCTTAAACTATTTTTGGGGTGAGAATACATGCTTGTTTTACCGAATAACTTATCGGTTACTACTACATAAGCGTTACATGAATGTTTTTACTAAAGCTTTTACTTGCCTACCACATGATTTCTAATACATGTTTGATACATGCTTGTTTTATAAACTGGACACAAGAAACTTTATGGTATGCTGGACCCAAATATGAGATCAATTGCATGAGTAGTTATTGCCAAAAGACCCCAACATCATGAACTGTTAATTGCCTATAATGGGTGAGCGCTAGTACAAATAAATAGATCTATTGGGTTTGACAGCCCTGTCCGGGGGTATGAATCGAATCCTTTCGAGCACCCAGTCAACGGACAATTTGTATTTAGAATTTAGGTATAAGGCAATAATACCTAGTTATGGGGCAACTGATTTACATACAAGATATGTGTTAACGTTAAGGCTCGGTGTCATGAGCTCATTGCAATAGAAACGTGATTAATGGCTTGTCCGTACAACAAGTCACTCGTTGAATTAAACTTGTGTTCCCTTTTTATCTCTTACAAACTCTATAGACTCACTCAACATTTTTGTTGACTTTTTAAGCATGTTTTATCTCAGGTAACCAAGGGTGATGGATGCTGTGTACGAGGAGTCTGCGCTAAAGTTTTAAAGAACTTGTATTTTGTTCCATTTTATCAAACTAATCATCCATGTTTTGGAAAACTTATGTTATGAATTTGGTAACGATCCTGTGGGATGTATGTTTAATTACTTTGAATTTTCTTTAAATGGAACAATATTTTAAAACGCCTCTTTTTTAGTCGTTTTCTATATCCTTGTGCAATTTTACTATGAATTAACACCCAAGGTTGTATGTCCCGCTGCGTTGAAATTTGGGGGTGTTAAAGTGAGTGATGATTAGTGTATGCCAAACCTCCTTGGCGGTTTCACAGATGAAAACTCTTTCATACTCTTTACGGGGTAGAGCATCGTAAAGAGTCATCTTGGCTTCATTGTTCTTGCCATGTTTATTCTCTTAATCATCTTCACGAAGTTCATATGGCATTTCCTTCATCAACTTAGTTTCAGACTTTTCAACTTCATAGTAGAAATCGCCGTTTTGGATGACTTGTCGTAAGTCAATATCTTTGGACTTTATGTAAGTCTCAAAGCGGGCATTCCAAAAGAAAATCCCATTGGGTTCTAGCAATGGTGGTCTTTTCATAAACACCCCTCAACGTATTTCTCTTGAGCCATGGATCTTTACTTAACTTTTTTAAAAATCGGAGTTAGGATTTTGAATTTTTAAAAAAGAAGTTTTCAACTTAAAACGACTTCTTAGGAAGGTTTTAACGCTTGAAAACTTGAGTAAACTGATCTGATACCAATTGTAGAACCGTAGATGGGGGTGAATACGGTTTTCTTGACTTCTTCAAAGTTTATAAAACTTCAAGTCTTGAAAGAGCCGAGTGGTGTGCTAATTTACTTTGTGGTAAGAACAATAAGTAGATAGAGAGCAAGAGAAAAGGAGAGACACCACAATATATACTAGTTCAGGAAGGGGGATTTAGTCCTTCCGTATTTCGAGTTACGAATCCACGACTCCAATACTACACTAATATAATCTTTACGGTGGATTATAAACCGTATGGCAATTAACTCCACCGAATTTCAAAAATCTCGGCGCTCACAAAGAAGAGTTACTATCTACGGTATTCCGCCCTCGGAATCCACCCCTAAGAACCCGTGATTCGACTTATCCTATAACTCTAGAAGCCTTCCCCTTGGAAGCTTTCCAAAACCCCAACTAGATTCCCAATGATCTAGGCTTGATCCTACGGATACAAGACTTCCTATACAACTCGATTGAATAAAAAGATAGATGGTTGAACCAAGTCCTAACCTAGCCTAGAGACTCATTTATAAAGAAAGGGTATGAGAAAGAAGACCCTCGACAAAACACACAAGTATGGATTAGGTACTTGTGTGGCTCTCTTGCAGAGATGTGTATTCTTTAATAGATGATAGCAGATAAGATTAAGAACATAAAAGGTGATAGACTTAGAGGATTAGAGGAGAGAAAAAAGAGGAAAGAATTTTTGCAAGAGGTGAAGAATACAAATGCCAAGGGTGGGCATTTATAGGCCAAGAGTCCAAACTTGGGAAAATAATTCGCGAGTAGCGCGCTGCCCACGTGTCAGCGCGTGGCCAGCGCGCCAGATTCTCGAATTATTTTCTTCGGGACTTCGGCGTTTTAAATACTCGCACTTGTTAAACCCCTAATTGTACTTCACGCTATGACCTTTCAATCATTCTTACACTCAAGGTCAACCAACTCAATTAGCCATTTGATAAAAACGTTTGTGAAGAATTTAAAAGCGTTTTGCTTATCCGATATTGTAAAGAGAGAAAAGAATTATCAGAAAAGGGTATTTTAGGTATTCCTCAAAGTGTAACTAGCTTAGTTGGTATCCAACTAAAAATTTGAAATAACTAGTTATAGTACAAGAGAATATTCTTAGAATATTATTTGCTTAGAGAGAAAGGGGAAGAAACTAAAATTTGAATTTCAAATTGAATTAGCCACATGTTGGATAAGAAAGAATAGGTTGTGAATGAGTTGGCATGATGTGATAGAAAGGAGCCTATTGATATTGCTTTGAAATGGATGGTGTGGATGTGAAGAAGAGAGGTAAGATGGATTGGTGAAGTGGCAAGATCAATGTTAGAGAGAGAGGTTTGTTTGTTGTGTGAGTGAGAAGTGTATGTGTTGGGCTAATTCAGTGCCCAATTATCCTTGCCTAGATTTAAACAGAAATTAGGCTAAGTATTGAAGACTCACTAAGTACAAAGCATCAACGTGCAATGAAGACTCGTTGGGCGCAAAGCATCAGCGAGCAGTAAAGGACTCGTTGAGTGCAAAGCCTCAACGAGCACCTCAGACGTATTCAAGTTAAAGTCATCGTCAAGGAAGTCAAAGATTACTTGAAGACATACTCGTCATCTGGGATGGAATTAGCTGGTATGTAGAAGGAGTACGCTAAAGGTTTAAGGAGAGTCAAGGGTGGCAATACCATGATGAACCTATTAGCCTTTAGAGAAAAGCAAGCTGAACTTATCTTCTCTAAGTAGAGTTTAGGCGGGATAACTTAATAAAGCATTACGGTGGGACAAAGTGGTGTTTGAATTAAAGCATAAACTAAAGTACGAGTTGGTAAAAGTTGTGAACAGTTGGCAGATGTGTTCACAAAAGTATAGGTGGGATGTTTCCAAGAATGGATGTGCATTAAATGCAGTTGTACTTCCACCACAAAATTCTTGATACGTCCCAACTAACCCCACTAAGGATACAACCTCGTATCACTATAAATAGAGAATATTGTAAGGAGTAAATGTCATCGCTTTTATTGTTGTTATTTTTATAGGCATTTACTCCTTTGTCGAACTCACACATTAGTCCACTGATCCTATCAGCTGGTCTACATAAGTTCGCTTGTAAACTTGATACTTTGTCAAGTTTACTTGTTCGAAGGGTAATCTTACATTGTTATTTAACTTGTGCAATCTATAGCACATTGTAATACTTTGATTATATCAATAAAGCATTACACGATTGAAAAGCTACTACTTGTGTTATTTACTATTGATAAGTGTTATATTTCCATATAGATGTGTTATTTGGGACTTTCAATTGGTATCAGAGCAGTTTGATTTTTTAAACATTTTTTAAACTGTTCTTTGTTTTAAACAAATCAAAATCTAATCATGTCTGGAACTTTACCACCTATCCCACCACCTTTAGAAACAAATACTGGTAACCCTACAAGCCCTAACCGAACTGACCCTATTCCAGTTGACATCACTAACAACACGACTATAACCAATGTAGCTCAGAATGTTGTTAATGAGGATCTCCCCTAACTTCTTGACTCAAGATGAGGTTCTCATGTCACAAATGTTCCTGCATTTGATGTAAAAGATTTTTCCAGTTAGAAAGATAGGTTTTTAGTCTATTTAGATGGATTTGAACCTTATCTCCTTGAGATTTTGGAAAATGGACCTTTTGTGCCTATGTCACCTTTGTCCACCTTTACAAATCAGTTGACCAAACTTTAAAAACAATGGTCATATGAGGACAAAAAACTTGCTAATCAAGACAAGAGATTAAAAAGTATAATTATCTCTTGTCTACCAAATGATATCATGAAATCTGTCATCAAGTGCACCACTACTAAAGCTATGTGGACTGACCTAGTCTTATCTTATGAGGTACCGTCCGAAACTAAAGTCACTAAGATTGTTGCCCTAAGACTCAAATTCAATGCTTTCAAAGCACTTGAGGGTGAAAAAGTGAATGGAACATTCACAAGGCTAAAATGCTTATTAAATGACATTGAAAACAATAGTGTTTCAATACCACAAGCTGAAGTTAATGCCACGTTTGTCAACAGCTTGGCAATAAAATGGCTAAGTATGAATCAAACTCAAAGGGCCAATAACTTAATCAAAAATGATACTTTGGCTGCCCTCTATGGAAAACACAACTATGAAGAGGGCCTGATAGATCAGATCTATGAGCCTAAAACTACTAGATTTTTTATTCATGCCTCAAGCTCAAAAGCCTTAATTTCTAACACTTAGTTTCAGGACAGTGACTCAGACGTTAAAGAAGACACAAGGAGCAGCAAAAAATTTCTAGCTGACTTGAATGCTGAATTTCATAACAAAGCTCTGCTTGCCAATCAGAGGAGATACTACAAAATTTCTGGAAGAGTTGGACCAGCCAAGAAATCTATTGATAAAACCAAAGAAACCTGTTTTGCTTGTGGTCAACTAGGTCACTCAAAAAGATTGTCCATCAACCAACACCTTCCTATCCTTCTTCTAACAAAACATATAGCAAACCCAAGTTTCAATCTAACTCAACACCTCAACATTATCAACGTGTTGATAATTATCAAAAGGACTACAAAAGGAAATGCAAGGGTCTAAAAGCTGAGATAGCTATCCATACCAAAAAGATTGATAGTCTGTCTAAGGGTAAAAGTAAAAAGGGGTTGATTGCTGAGTTATTTGACTGGGATGAGGAGTTAGTATCCTCTGAAGATGAAAGGGTTACTAAGGTCAAAGCATTTATGGCTATTGTTGAGGAAGAACCATTTGTTGGAAAGAATGATGCCATATTAGGTCAGTGGGTTGAAATCACCATGAAAAAGGTTCAAAGACTTCTTTTTATGACTGATGGTGATGAAAGAAAACATGTTCTTGACTATGCATATGTTTATCTTCATTATGTGGAGGATCAGAGGAAAACATTGCTCAGCAAGTACAACTCTCTTAATCAAGAGTTGTCCTCATGTATGTCTGAACTGGATGACCTTAAAAACACTAAGGCCCTAAATTGCTCTCTCCAAAATGAGATTGCTAGATTAAATCTAGAAAATGAATCTCAGAGAGATGAAATATTTGATTTAAAGAAAGTCATTAAGAAGTGGACCTCCAGCAAAGTCACTCTTGATCAATTGCTCATTGAGCAAGTACCTGGTAACATTGTCCGTGCCTAAGGAGGAAGAGGAAAGAAAAAGGACACTATTTACTCAAAGGAAGTATTGTTTTCCAAGGCCGTTGAGTCTCTATCTGAGTTCCTGAAATCACCTCTGACTCTGACTCTGAGTCTAATAATCAGGAACCTTTGCCTCCTCTTCCCAAACTTTTAGGGGCTGAGCCAAGTGTTACATCAAAAGATGTAATTTCTCTTGCTGACTTGACCTTGACCCCAACTGTCTCTGAAGAGATTAAAAAGGTCCCTGACAAAAGGTCAATGGTGAAGGTTCTGAAGAAAAAGGCTCAGCCTGTGACATCATTTGTCCCTGACCTATCTCTTGTTAAGAAAGCTGACTCATCCACAGAGAAACTACTTCTCACTCTGATGGAAGAGGTAAAAGGTCTCTAAGAGCAAATCAAGATACCTTCAGACACCTCTCTATCTGTCTCTTAAACACGAAGTTTAAAATCTGCCAAAGGCAAGCAAACGACCTGGTTTGGACCTTGTAAACACTGTGGGTTTAGAAATCACCTCCCTGAGGATTGTTCTATGAAACCCAAGTGCTCTACATATGGATCTACTGACTATTTAACCAAAGAACATTGTGAACAAGCTGATGTTAAGAAAACCCTGGCTAAGCTAAAAGCTCAGTCATCTTAGGGTTCCTCCCAAGAAAGGCACCTATGATTCTAAAGCCTTTCATTGACTGCAAGTATTGTGGTTTCAATGACCATCACTATGATGAGTGTGAGTACTACCCTGGATGTGACATATGTGGTAGCATAGCTCATGAAACCGCTGACTGTACTAAGAAACCTGTCCTAACCAAAAGGAAACCAAGGATTGCTAGTCAGTGATACAATGAACCCACTAAAAAGTGGGTTCACAAAAGAAACTAATTTGGTTCAAAATGTCTGTGGAGGATTACTCAAAGAGGTATGTATGGTATCTAGATAGTGGTTGTTCTAGACACATGACAGGGGTTAAACAGTATCTACACAGATATTCAAAGGAGTCAGGTCCAAAAGTGGTATTCGGAGATAAATCTTTAGGTGACACGAAAGGATATGGCTTAGTAAACTACAATGGAATCACTTTCACTAGGGTTGCATATGTGATGCTAACTTTATAGTTCTGTTTACAATGACTCAGGGAACCATATTCAACCAAAACAATGAAGTTGTGCTTATGAATGGATGTCTATGTTATTCACATGTCATCCTACAATGAAGAAAGCAATGCCTGTTTCTTTGTCAAAGCATCCAATAATGTTAACTGGCTTTGGCATAAGAGATTATCCCACCTCAACTTCAAAAACATCAATAAAATTGCAAGACAAAATCTTATAGCTGGTCTTTCATCTCTCACCTTCTCAAAAGTTAAAACTTCCTCAACTTGTAAGAAAGGGAAGCACCACAAAGCATCATTTAAAACCAAGAGATCATTTTTCATTAGCAAGTGCTTACATCTCCTTCATATGGATTTGTTTAGACCTGTTAAACCCCAAACCATCAGCCACAACAAATATACCCTGGTTATAGTAGATGAGTACTCAAGGTATACCTAGGTATTTTGCCTCAACAAAAAGAGTGATGCAGCTGATTGCATCATGTCTTTTATCAAAAAGATAGAAAATCTCAATGAAGTAAGGGTAAAGGAGTTGAGAAGTGGTAATGAAGTTACTTAGACGGCTCATATGTGTAAAGTGGCAAAACTTTCTCTAAAGCCCATGTAGTCTTTGTTCCCACCCATTGGGGATGTGAATGTTGATGACTCCATTGATAAGTCCTCGTCAAAGACCTCTGTGCAGCCTGTCACTCAGCCCAAAGAAAAACCTGACAAGAAGTTAAGGAGGAAGAAAATCCTAGTTTCCTCTGAACCTAAGGCTTCCAAGATTGTTAAGGAATCTTCTCCATCTCCACAAGTCACTGATACTCAGCATGCTGAGGAAATAGTGGCTACCGCTAATGCCACCCATAGTTTAGAAGCCTCCGAGTTGGTAGAGGAGCAAGGAAACCAGCCTAAGACCGCTGATACCACAAAGGTAATAGTCATTTAAATAAGGGGCACAACAAGAAGCCATTCTAAAAACTTCTTTAGGAGAGAGTGGTGAAGAATAGGGCTACCCCCGACCCAATTAAGAGTCAGTGTCAGCACTTACATTCCTAAATTTTCTATACACTCTGAGTCTGCACTTAGGGGATGATACTCCCAAGTATATACCGATTGATGTTGACCCTGAAAATTCTAGACTTTGCCAGGATCAACATATCTAGTGCATGAAAGTCAGACCCCTGTATGAACTGAACCTCACTGAGACTCAGGGGTCCCTAAACTCACAATCAAAAGACTCCCAAAAGTCTTAGACTTTTGAAGGGACTGGATAATCACACCCATTCTTTTTAGGGGAAGCGAATGGCGATCCTCTACTTTACTACAAACTCATAATCAAAAGAGTCCCAAAAGTCTTAAACTTTTAAGGGGACTGGATAATCACACCCACTCTTCTTAGGGGCAGCGAATGGCGATCCTTCACTTCATTACAAAATCACCTGTATCAACTAACCATCTTATGCATGTATAAAAACCAATTGATGAGGAGATTGTAAAGGAGTCTGATATTAAATCGCTGGGGAATGATGTGCTATCGTGTAGGGTCAATTATTTGATTATCAAGTTTTAAATTTATATTTAACCAACAAACCTAAAACAACACTTTAACGAGCAGTGTACCCGGTCAAGATAGAGTTTCGTGGTAAGTAGGGTGTCGAACACTAAGAGTGCAACATTAATCCTATATTCTATTAGTATTTTAATTAGTTCTAATTACTGGTTAAACCTATGCTATATACGTTGTCTAATGATATGGGGGTTTTTCAGCCTGATAGACTGGCACATGTTTGGTGGAGACAAATATCAATTCAATAGACAATAAACACAAAAGAAGAAAATTAGAAGATAGAAAAGCGGTACAAGCCAAATGAAAGAAAACTGTATTAGCCATATTAAATCCAGTTCAATGTTGGTTTGTTTGTTTTAGTGCAATGATTTACTTATCTCAAAGCGGCATATTATTCTTAAGACTTAGGCGGGAAATCATCTTAAGACCTAGACACGATTAATCCTGTCACAATTAACGCATCCGCATAAAGCATCCTTTAGTTTAATTATAATCTATCTTAGAGAATCAAAGCAGTGGTGATCCTGTTAAAACCCTAGCCCAATGGGACTTTACCCACTTATTGTTTGACGGTGTTTCATATACTGGTAGTCTACTATTTAAATCTTTATCAGTTAATTAAGAGCATGATTAGTGAAACATAAACGGGTCACCTACCGGTCCAACTAAGCACATAATTCAAAGACAGAACATTATTTGTGATCCTATTGGTCCAGTAATATTAAACACGATATGGAGAGCTATCCCGGTATCTAGATTACTTGGTCTGTATCACTAGATCCAGTTGAATGATAGGTCGCATATTCAAACACATAAACAAGTATGAGGTGATAAACATAATTAAACAATCAACAATAAATTAAGAAATAGATTTTAAAACAAACCAAACATTAAACTTTCATTAAGATGGCTAATACCCGAGGGTATTAGCCTACAACCATTGTAATTATACAAGCGTAATCAAACAATCTGGTAGTAGGGTGTGTTCGGAACACTAAGAGTGCAACATTAATCCTATATTCTATTAGTATTTTAATTAGTTCTAATTACTGGTTAAACCTATGCTATATACGTTGTCTAATGATATAGGGGTTTTTCAGCCTGATAGACTGGCACATGTTTGGTGGAGACAAATATCAATTCAATAGACAATAAACACAAAAGAAGAAAATTAGAAGATAGAAAAGCGGTACTAAGCTCCAAATGAAGAAAAACTGTATTAGCCATATTAAATCCAGTTCAATGTTGGTTTGTTTGTTTTAGTGCAATGATTTACTTATCTCAAAGCGGCATATCATTCTTAAGACTTAGGCGGGACATCATCCTAAGACCTAGACACGATTAATCCTGTCACAATTAACGCATCCGCATAAAGCATCCTTTAGTTTAATTATAATCTATCTTAGAGAATCAAAGCAGTGGTGATCCTGTTAAAAACCCTAAGCCCAATGGGACTTTACCAACTTATTTTTATTTTCGTTTGACGGTGTTTCATCTATTGGTAGTCTACTATTTAAATCTTTTCAGTTGAGGGTCGCTACGCGTCGGCGCTCTACCCGTAGAACCTCCATGCCGACGGCCTGGCGGTCATAGAGACTTTACCCCACTTACCGTTATGGCGATTATACACTAGTAGTCCATTGTTCCAACTCAATCTAATGGAATCATGAATGTTATTTGTTTAATATCTAGGTTCACCTGCTAGTCACACGATTTCAATAAACATTGGCAATATCCAATTAACTAGTTAAGCACGGAAGGTTCTAGACACATAATTGAAGGACAATATTTGTGATCTTATGATTTAGTTAATCTAGAGCCACATACTCTTGTCGCTTGTCCCTTTTTGTGTATAAATTACTGTTATGGAGAGGTTATCTCTGTCTAGATTTATTGGTCCGAAACTCTTGAGTAGGTGAAACTCAACGGGTCACCTTACCGCGGTCCAACTCTAATAAGCACATAATTCAAAGATCAGAACCATTATTTGTGATCCTATTGGTTTCCCAGTACATATTAAAACGATATGGAGAGCTATCCCTGGTATCTAGATTACTTGGTCCGTATTCATAGATCCACGTTGAATGATAGGTCGTCATTATTTGAACCACATTTAAACAGTATGAGGTGTATAAATACATAATTAAACAATCAAATAAACTTAAAAATAGATTTTAAACGCAACCAAATATTAAAACTTTCCTTAGAGGGCTATCATACCCTGAGGGGTATTAGCCTACAACCATTGTCAATTATACAAGCGTAATAACTACAATGGACATCGAACGGCTTAAAGAGATGTAAAAAAATTCACAGTCTTCTATTGGATTCGGATCAATGCTTGACCTTGGGCTATATCTTTTTTCTGAAATTCGTCTTAAATGAGTATGCGGTAGAAAGAATTTGATTATTGCACACGAAACTCGTTTTTGAGTCTTCTTATTTATAGTGTCCTGATATAGGACTCGATACGCCGTATCTGGCTAGGTTGATACAGCCTATTGGGCTAGATTCCTTGGAGTGCGCACTACGTTCTCAATCAATCAGTGATATCATTCCCAATTTACTTGATTTACTGTATCTTCGAATAGTTATCTTCATGGATATGGCGTATGTAGACAGAAGAGATACGCCGTATTGGGAATTGGTCAAACGCGTTTTCTTATGAAGTCCTGGTGTGGATACGCCGTATCTCTTTTGTTGGATACGGCGTATTGGTCAGAAATCATGCATTCTAGAGTGCTCATAGAGCGCTATGAGTTCGCTTTGTAGGTTTGCTCAGAGTGTTTGCGCTCCGCTGTGTTTAGCTTTTTCACAAAACCAGTAGACTTCCTGGAATTACTGCATTATTAAACTTTAAAGCAATTAAGTACCAATAATGCAATAGATTATATAAAAGTTAGCAAATCAGTATCGCATACAAATAGTGCACGCTAAAAACTATAGTACTTAAATTGCTAAACATATTAAAAACAAAGCACTCTCTAACATTAAATCAAGAAATCAAGATAAACAAATACCATTACATTCAGATCTTTATTTTAAGCCTATATCCCGAATGGTATTAGCATTCATAGATGTCGAACAGCTCTATCCCATGATTGAATACAAAAAGCAATTTTTAGGAGCAAGGTCAACCATTTGCTCGATCTAAACTAATATTCTTTATATGTATTGGGCATAAATCGATATAATAGAGTGAAGTTATTTGGTTTGTCAATTAAATATCCTTCCCACTTGAAATCCTACTTGTCCTCATAGTAGACCTTTATAGACCTTAGAAAAAAGTTTCAGTTTATGAAAATGTGTCCCAACCGAAGTTGAAGATTTTCTGTTTTAAGCATCGTTTCTTCCTAATACCTGTAATAAACCAATCGCCTCATGTAAAAATGGATACTAAAATGATAGATCACTCATCTAATCTAGGGTGCAACATTTAATTTGGTTTACGCATTGCTCGGGCGTGATTAGTTCGTATCCTAGGCTTGAAAGGATACACATCTCCTATTGCTAAAGAGAGGAGAAACAAGTCAAGCTATAAATTAGGTTAAGCAGGGCTTAGGGTTAATAATCATTCAACAGTCTTCACCATAAGTACCACACCAACAAGGCAGCTGCATTGTACATACATGGCCGTAACGACATAATAGACATATATAATCCGATCACATCCCTGTTTGTGTTTAACCAGTGGTTAGGATGAAGAACGATATAGGGTAGAGAGCTTCTAACTTTCACCAAAAGTCTTCATCCAACAAGGCAGCTGAGACATGCATACATGGCCGTAACAACATAATAGACATGCATGCTCGTACAAGTCATCATTCAAATAGACACTAAGGTTAGTTTCTAGGAAAGGGAAGTAAAATGGTTGTTAAACAAACGAAACAAATAGATTAAGCCAACAAATAAGGTACGGTTGCTAGTAACTTTCCCCCGACCGTTTCATGAAAAAGACTCAAACATATAGACAAACGCCTCGATCATATAAATGACAAAGATAACCTAAGTTGGCGTTCCCATAACGGTCAAATTCCCTTACATCCCAATCTTTACATACTTTTACAGAATAAGTGGTGATATCGAACACTTTTTACAAGACTTTACATCGTTGATTTTTGTAACGTATCAACGAATAATCTATCCTTCCAAGTTATTCCTTTGGTATAAGCTTCTTTTGAACCGACTATTTTTCTTCATTCTCTTTTTTTCATATACATCATAAATCTCGGTTTTATTCCACCGTCTTCACAATCATAATTCATCCGGATAATCTTTTCCTTGTAACACTTCTTCTTCGGACATGATTCATAATCGTCGCGAAAGAGCGAAAATTTACTTGCTACATATTATTTCCCATTGCATAGTCAACTATCCCGACCATTAAAAAGATAATAAAAATTTCACTTTGACACAAGAAATACAAAACTTTACACGAAAGCAACTAGCAACATTGATTAAAATAGGCTTAATCTACACGGTAGGCTAAGGTGCAAAGGTGTAACGAAACATATAATATGGTGTAGAAAAGAAAAGGAATGGCTCAAAGAGGTTCTACTAAGGGGATTATACTCGTAAAAAAAAATACGAAGTAATCAAGGGTTACACGGGATTTAACTAACCAGGGTAGTTAGTTAATTTTATGACATGTAGGCTATTTGGTTTAATCCTAGAAATTTATCAGTTGAACATGTTCCTCTCTCTAAATCCATAGTACTAATCATTGCGGTCTCGAGTGATATACGAGGCCATGTTCTAAAGTCCACTACGTCACCGGCACACTCATAATTTTGTGGAATTTTTAGGTAAACAATTGGAAACAGAATAGGATTAATTCTCACAATATGTATCAAGGGTCATAGTGCGCTAGGTAATGTAACTAGTGATTTTTACAAAAGTCATGCTCAAATTTTTTTTAATTTTTGGCCTATTTTTAAGCACTTTTAAGCACGTAGCATGTTATTTTGTAAAAAAGAAGACAAGTACGTTCTAATTCTCCATCCCCCACTTAAATTATACAACGTCCTAAATTGTATAGATAAAATAATTAAATAATAAGGGAAAATAGAATTAGAACGAAAAACTCCTGAAGTTTTGCCTCGGATGAATTCTCCCCAAGATTAGTTCTTGAGCAGTAGTGTTGTTAACTGGGCTCAGCATGCCCAGATAAGTTCAACACTGTCTTTTTCAGAATATACCTATATCATAGTATCAGCAAGGTCCCCTGCCAAAATATTAGAAGACAGTTGCATTTCTAACTCGCTACAATGAATACAAGAAATAATTAAACACACATGCTGTACAGGGAACAATACGCCGTATCCCAAACCCAGGATACGCTGTATTGTTCCTGTAAAAATAATTAAATACTGGAAACTAAATATTAAGTTTTAAAACTGATAACGTCCAGACATGTCTATACGTCGTATCCAGAGGGGTTCGATACGCCGTATAGAGTGTCTGGGAAGACAGACTCGTGCAACAAAAAATTAAAATGTGACAAACAATTAAAATTGACCAGGGGTTGTCTCCCGGGAAGCACTTTGTTTTCAACTGGTCTTTAAGTTTAACCTTTTTCCTCTTTCTTTTTATTCATCTTCAATTCGCTCACACCCATCCCCGTGTGCGAACTTCCTCATAATCATTTGGCATGATGCGTACTTCTTGCAAAATTTCATGCCGAGCACAACGTCTTTTGTTATATCATCACCGTCAATGATGGAATATCGATCAAAGTTCCGACATGACTCTTCCTTTCATCCTTGTCCTTAATTATAGAATAATAAAAGCTTTTGGACATTAAGTTAATGGGTAAGAAAGGGAGGAGGTCAGCGTTAACATACTTATACCCGATTACACAAGAAAATTAAATTATATAAGAGTCGGTTTTAACAAAAGTTGGCTTAAAATCAACATCTCGATCACGTTTTTAGGTTGTAGAGGTGTGTCCAAATCATTTAATTCTATGTAATTACCAAAAAAATTTAAGGTTGGGTCGAATGGTTCATCACCCTCTCCTATAAGTTCTGTTTTTAAATCAAGACTTTTTTACACAAAGACCCCTTTGATTATGCTAATGCGGCATTTAATACTTTTAAAAATAAGTTTTTCTTTCCCCGACCCCTTAAAGTGAATATTCCTTTTAATGACATCAATCTTGAGAATGGGCATTGACAAGAAATGGTCATACCGAGGATTAAAGGGACATCGCAACTCGGTATGTCCAAGATGATAAAGTCTATAGGGAAAATAAATTTGCCTATCCTTACTAGCACATTTTCAGCAATACCCCTTGGTTGTTTTATGGTTCGGTCAGCTAGTTCGATGGTCAACCTAGTGTGAGATAAAATTCCTAGACCAAGGTTGGTGTAGGTAGAGAATGGCATAACGCTCACACTTGCTCCTAGGTCAACAAGAGCTTTATCAAAACAGATATTATGAATAAAACAAGGTAAAGTAAAGCTCCCTGGGTCTTTTTCTTTCTGAGGCAAGGTGTGATCATAAGCATCCAGAATCTTTACATCTTGTGCCTCTCTCCAATCATCACGACTGAAGTTTTGCAGTCGTCTTGGGAAAGGAACTGTTTCAGACAATATACTCCTTTGTTGTGTCCCCGATACGGCGTATGGACCACATCCGATATGACGTATCTCAGAAAAATCAGCTTTAGTAGTTGAGTTCGATTTTAACTTGGTCTTGAGGGTTTATCTCTGTAGAGCTAGGCAGGCTTCCGGACCCTCATCTTGCAAGACCTTGCTCATCTGTCCAATTTGTATTTCCAAGGTCTTAATTGAAGCTCCTTGATTTCTTATCGCTGCATCGGTAGAAGCTCGGATCACCTTGATTATGTCGAGTTTTCTTCATGCCTTTTAGCTAATTCTGCCATAAATTTGGTCAGTGATTCTTCCAGGATCGGTCTCCGATCAGGATACGAAGAGTTTCCGTTGTTTCGTTGGTAGAATCCTGGCCCCGTTGCTCTATATTGTCGTCCAGGTTGATAAGGTGCACCGAACTGTGTATAGTAAGCTTCTTCTAAAGTTTTTCCTTCTTCCTTTTGTGGACAATCCTTTGTATAGTATGGTCCCTTGCATAGTTCGCATCCGACCTGAGCAGCAAACACTTTTTAATTTACTTTCTTTATTTCTCGTCCGAGATTGTTGAGTTAGGCTTAGATAGCAGCAAGCCCGCCAGAAGTTTCAGTAGTTCTGGTTCTTGAAGATGTTCTATTGTGCCATTTCTAGGAGTATTCAGCCATTTCTTGGATGGCAATTTTAGCATCAGCGGTAGTTTGGAAGGTATGGCACCCTTTAAGTCCAGAATTTGTCGAGTTAGAACATCGAGCCCATTATTAAACAAGATAACTTCCTGCATGTCGATTAAGTAATGTTGAGGGCACTTCATCAGCAATTCTTTAAATCTTTCCCATGCACGGAAAAGGTTTTCATCGGGTTCCTGCTGGAAGTTGTTGATTTCCTCTATTTTTTTGTGGTACGGGCAGGTGGATAGTATTTGTTTAGAAATTTAGTTTTAAGAACTTCCCAGGTTGTAATCGAGCCTGATGGCTGGTTCCTTAGCCATCTGCTTGCATCTCCAGTGAGGGATACAGGGAATGCTCAAAGCATGATTTGATCTTGAGTTATTTTTGAGATGTGAAATAAGTCAACAATCTCTAGAACCTTCTTGATGTGCTCGTTTATATCTTCATGTTCTGAGCCACTGAAAGTATTGTTACGAAGTTCCTTGAGAAATTGCCCCTTTAATTCAAAGTGGGTGTCTTGGTTGATCGTGGGCCTAGTAACAGCCGACCCATAATCTCCTCGGTTCTTGCTCATATACTGCTTTATTGTTTCCTTCATTGTTTCTCTTACTTATTCCTCTGATTGTTCCTCGATGTCAAAATTGTGATCGAACTCCAGCGAATTCGATTCTATGAGACTTGGTGTATCGAAAAGCCTCCTTCTTGAGCGAAATTTTTGTTTTGGGTTTTCAAAAGGTAAGAGTAGTTCCTTTGTAGAACTTCTTGTCATGCACCACCTGAAACAAATGACAATAAATCAATAGGATATGTCATGATGAGAGAAATCAAATATAAAATCAAAACAAATGGACTTTTGGTCTGCTACTGTACATTTGTTTGACAGATATGCAGTATTCAGTTCTTATTAAAAATTTGATACGCAGAATAGGTTTGTTGAATGTTAGTACGCCGTATAGAGTTTACGGAATACGCCATATTGTTTGGAAAACAGATACGCCATTTAGACTGTAAAACTCAGTACGTTATCCTGAGCAGAAGGTGTGATACGTCGTATCCAACTAGTGGATACGGCGTATCAGGTGATCAGTCAGAACATAATACTATTTAAAAACAATTAAATGCGGGAATTTAAACACACAATGCGAATAAATACAAACAGAATTAAATAATTAGATTACACTAAACTAAATTAATTAATGGTTAGAAATACTAATAAGAATAAGGTTTAATTAATTCACTCCCCGGAAACGGCGCCAAAAACTTGATGTGCTGTCGTGTAGGGTCAATTATTTGATTATCAAGTTTTAAATTTATATTTAGCCGAAAAACCTAATACAACACTTTAACGAGCAGTGTACCCGGTCAATATGGAGTTTCGTTGTAAGTAGGGTGTCGAACACTAAGAGTGAAACATTAATCCTATATTCTATTAGTATTTTATTTAGTTCTAATTACTGGTTAAACCTATGCTATATATGTTGTCTAATGGTATGGGGGTTTTCAGCCCGAGAGACTGGCACAAGTTTGGTGGAGACAAATATCAATTCAATAGACAGTAAACACTAAAAGAAGAAAATTAGAAGATAGAAAAGCGATAAAAGCCAAATGATAAAATAACTGTATAGCCATATTAAATCCAATTCAATGTTAGTTTGTTTGTCTTAGTGCAATGATTTACGTATCTCGAAGCGGCATATCATTCTTAAGAATTAGGCGGGACATCATCCTAAGACATAGACACGATTAATCCTGTCACAATTAGCGCATCCGCATAAAGTATCCTTTAGTTTAATTAAAATCTATCTTAGGGAATCAAAGCAGTGGTGATCCTGTTAAAACCAGCCCAACAGGACTATTACCACTTATCTGTTTGACGGTGTTTCATATACTGGTAGTCCACTATTCGAATCTTTATCAGTTAATTAAGAGCATGATTGCGGAAACATAAACGGGTCACCTACCGGTCCGACTAAGCTCATAAGTTAAAGACAAATACAGAACGTTATTTGTGATCCTATTAGTCCGGTAATATTAAACATGATATGAAGAGCTATCCCGGTATCTAGATTACTTGGTCCATATCACTAGATCCAGTTGAATGATAGGTCACATATTCAAACACATAAACAAGTATGAGGGTTATAAACATAATTAAACCAATTCAAACGATAAATAAGAAATCGATTTAAAACAAATCAAACGTTAAATAATTCATTAAGATGGCTATACCTAGGTATAGCCACAACCATTGTATTTATACAGCTTAATCAAACAATGAAAAATCTGAACGATTAAAGAGTAAACATTACACATGTCTTCTATGGATTCGAGATCAATGCTGACCTTGGTGGCTAATCTTTTCTTCTGAAAATCATCTTTAATGAGTAGGTAATAAAGAATATTGATTTGCACACAGAAACTCGTTTTTGAGTCTTCTATTTATAGTGTCTGAAAAAGACTCGATACGCCGTATCTGGCTAGGTAGATACAGCGTATTGGGCTAGATTCCTTAGAGTGCGCACTACGTTCTCAATCATTCAATGATATCTTTCCTAATTTACTTGATTTACTGTATCTTTAAATAGTTATCTTCATGGATACGGAGTATGTAGACAGAAGGGATACCACGCGTATTAGGAATTGGTCAAACACGTTTTCTTGTGAAGTCTTGGCGCGGATACGCCGTATCTCTTTGTTGATACGGCGTATTGGTCCAGTAATCAGCAATCTTCAAATGAGTCTTCAATTTAGCTCTAAATTAAGCGCCTATTATGCGTGTCTTCACTAAAACACACCTGAAATTACTACATATACACTTAAGCAATTAAGTACCAAATAATGCAATAATTATATAAAAGTGGGCAAAACGGATGAGATAAATGATATAATAAAGTGACGTTATTTGATGTCACCAGGGAATGTGAGTTTTGATGATTTGTCTCTAGGTGCTGATGAGAGTCCCTATGATACTGAGTCTGAGATAAAGGTTGTTAAAAGACTAAACTTTCAGCACACTAAGTTAGAGATCAAGTTCGTTAGGAAGGCTGTCTCTAACATTGTTAAAGATGAACGTGTGATTGACATCAGTCCTGCTGACCAGGATATGACAAAGGCTGACTCTGACTTAATCCAAGCGGTGAATGATAATGAGTCTCTATTGGTTGAGGCTAGGAATTTGATCATGATGATGGAATTCATATATATCTTAAAGAATAGTATCCAAGGATGAATGAAAAGCATCTGCTAAATAGTGATTGATGAAGTAGATGACAATGGCTAAGTCTCAGAACGAGTGATCTGAAATGCTCCAAAAATTACGCCATCTAAATCAGACCCCATGTACCATCTTCATAAGCACTCACACACTGACTTCCAAGGTTGAACAACTCGAGTCTTCTCTAGCTTAATGGGTGGCTGACAAAATTAAAGAATCTTTGCCGAAAATGGTAGCTGATGCTCTTAAGGATCATCTCTCTGAGTTACTGTCTGACACCCTCAAGACCATTCTCCCTAAACTTCTTAAAGATTCTATCAAGATGGTTCTTACAGTTGAAGTTCCTAAACTTATTATCAAGCCGTGAACAAAGAACAAATTGCACCAAAATACAATAGAAAAAACAATAGTATGGTTATGATAATTCATAAAGATGCTAACTCAGGCGACCAAATCCATTCACACCAAAGTCAGAAAAGTTGTTTAGCGTAGTGTTCAGGAAAATGTAAAATCTGTCAGGAAGGAGTTTACGGTTGTTCATGAACTACTCAAGTACTATATAACAATGCTTGACATGGCAGATGTGAATGTGAGAGAGCTAGTTGATCTGATTAGGGAAAATGTCAATTGATGAAAAGACACAGAACCAACATCTTTCAAAGCTGCTCCTGAAGGGGAGAAGAAGTCTACTCAGGAAAAAAGACTTAAAGATTAAAGTTCCTGATCCAGCTCAAGGGGAGCATTAGTAAAATAACACCATAGCTAAACCTGAACAAAATATTTAGATCCCTGAACAAACCTTAACTGCTCTTGTGGTTTATTCTGCAGAAGAAAAAGGTTCAGAGGAAAAACTCACAAATGATGAACCTCCATTCAAGAAGCTAAAATTCTTAGTACCAAACCCAAACATTCCCTCACCAACCCCTCTAAAATCTCTCATGCCACAAGGCATCAGACCACCAGCTGTTATTGACATGCCTCTGGATCAATTCACTGATAGCCTTTTCAATATAAGCTCCTCTAAGTTATCCCCAACTCCTCCCCTAATTGTTTCTGATAAAGGAAAAGGCATTGCCCCTAAGGAAGATATAATAAAGAAACTCATGCCTTTAGGTCCACATCTAGATCACCTTTGGGTGGATTCCGAGTTGAGTATTTATTGTGCGTAGATTTACTATTGGACGTGAGCAATATCTGTAGGTAACCACCGTCTAGGTTGTCACGTAGTTAGCGGACTTGACCAACTCGCTGCTGAATTAGGGAATACTTCACATTACATTAACAAGGGTGACGGGAAATAAATTAGAGAAACAAATAGGGAGCAATGCATTATTAGGTAAACACGTTTGTTTAACCATACAAGTTTTTCCCATTAATTTACTTTTCTGCATAATTAAGAGTAGTTTAATCAACCCCCTCTTAAAACCCGAGATGTAATTTATTTCTAAAAAATATAAAAAATACAAAAATAATCTTCCTTTAACCCTTAGACCATAGTAAACATACAATTCGCGCCTACCCAAACTATTCCCCTAGAGAATGATAATAACCCCCCGAGTCTTGCCTATACCACACTACAATGATTAGGTACACTGCCTAGGAGGGTTGTAAAAATTCTGCGTTGCAACCTACCGCATCAACAATTTAAATACTCTTCGTCTTTGTTACAGTGTTATATCACAAGAGACACATAAGTGTCACTTACAAATACCAAAATGAATAAAAAGGACGCAAACTATAAAAATAGAAACTTGACGTATTTGTAGAACCGTAGGGGGTGAATACGATTTTCTTGACTTCTTTGAAGCTTATAAACTTCAAGTCTCGAAAGAGCCGAGTGGTGTACTAATCTACTTTCTAATGAGAACAATAAGTAGATAAAGAGAAGAAGAGACACCGATATATACTGGTTCGGGAAGGGGAGTTTAGTCCATCCTTACATCTAGTTGCAAATTCACAACTCTAATACTACACTAATATAATCCTTATGGTGGACTACAAACCGTATTACAATTTAACTCCACCAACTTTCAACAAAGCTCGACGCTCACGAAGAAGAGTTACTACCTACGGTATTCCGACCTCGGAATACACCCCTAAGAACCTTTGATTCGACTTAATCTATAAACTCTAAAGCCTTCCCTTTGGAAGCTTACCAAACCCCAACTAGATCCCTAATGATCTAGGCTTGATCTCATGGATACAAGACTTCCCTTACAACTCGATTGATTAAATAAAAGATATTTGAACCAAGTCCTAACCTAACTAGAGACTCGATTCCAAAGAAAGAGTATGAGAAAGAAGACCCTTGATAAAACATATAAGTATGGATTAGGTACTTGTGTGGCTCTCTTGCGAAGATATGTTCACTTCAATAGAATGATAGATGAGAAGTTGGAACACTTTGATGTTAGACTTAGAGGATTAGAGGAGAGAAAAGGGAGGAAAGAATGTTTGCAAGAGGTGAGGAATACAAAGGCCAAGGGTAGGTACTTATAGGCCAAGAATCCCAAACCTTGGAAAATATTTCGTGAGTGGCGCACTTCCCACACGTCAGTGCGTGGCCAGCACGCCAGATTCCCAAAATATTTTCTTCAGGATTTTGGCGTTTTAAATACCCGCACTTGTTAAACCTCTAATTGTACTTTACGTTATGACATTTCAATCATTCTTACACTCAAGGTCAACCAACTCAAATAGCCATTTGATAAAAATGTTTGTAAAGTATTTAAAAGCCTTTCGCTTATTCAATATTGTAAAAAGAGAAAAGAATTATAGAAAATAGGTATTTTAGGTATTCCTTAAAGTGTAACTAGCTTAGTTGGGATCCAACTAAAGGTTTGAAAAGCTGGTTAATGGTACAAGAGAATATTCTTAGAATATTCTTTGCTTGGAGTGAAAAGGGGGAAGAATTTGAAATTTAAATCTCAAATTGAATTAACTACATGTTGGATAAGAGAGAATAGGTTGTAAATGAGTTGGCATGATGTGATAGAACGGAGCCTATTGATCTTGGTTTGAAATAGAGGGTGAGGATGTGAAGAAGAAAGCTATGTTGAATTAGTAAAGTGGCAAGATCAATGGTAGAAAGAGAGGTGTGTTTGTTGTGTGAGTGAGAAGAGTATGTTTGTGAGAGGAAGTGTGTTTGTTTGAGATGAGAGTTCAATCCAAGGGTTGAGAAGAGAATGAGGTATATTGGATTGATGAGGTGGCTTGATCAAGGGTAGAAGAGAAAGTATGTTTGTTGTGTATGTTTGAAATCAATCCGAGGGTGGAGAAAAGAATGTGGGAACTTGGATTGATGAAGTGGCTTGATCAATGGTGAGGATGAAGGAGTGTGTGTGTGAAATTCAAATGTTGTAAAGAATAAGGTGAATAGTATATGAGTGGTGGAGAATGTTTTGATAAGATGTGAAGGATTCATTATTTGGAATGTAGAGAACAAGAAGTACAATAAGTACAAGGATAGTACATTGTGTAAGGGAATGTGAGTTGGCATATTGAGGATGAGATTTAGGGATTATTTGGTGAAGGCTTATGTGAGTGAAGGTTTGAAGATGAAGATGAAAAGAATGAAGATAAGGATGAAATCAAAGGATTGATTTGGGTTTATTATCACATTGCTAATAAGAGAGAAGAGAGTGGGCATATGTGATTATGAGATTGTTTAGGAAGAAGGTGTTTGGGATGTGTGTGGAAGAGATGAAATCATTTATTAGGTAAGAAGGGTGAACAAATGATTAGGAGGAATGGTTTGTAGAATTTGTGTAGAAGAAGTGTGGACTTGTACATGTGAGGAATACATGTGAGTTTGTAAAACATTTATAGGTGTGGAGATGAAAAAACTCAAAGCATGATTAATCTCCAAGTACCAAAAACTCATTTAGTCATTTAGACCTTAATCCATGATTATCAACAATGGATTTGATCACTAATCATCTTGATGCAAATAAGCAGTGCTTTGCATCTTTAGTAAAGCATATCCCATAATGGGAAAGGATGCATTTACACAAAGTAACCTTTGACTTAGTTTGACAAATAAGGGAATAAAACCCGTTACATGATTAGGAACAACGTAAATCTAGGTTAAGGTCAAATGAATACTTTTGCTTGTTGGTATGTTGAAAACATGATCATACTAGGTTTATAAAGAAGTTTCGGCCTTAGCTAGAAGCGTTTGATAAAAGATTTTTTTAGGTAAAGGGTTTCCTCGAAAAAATCATGTCACACCAAAAAAGCATTTAAGTACAATAGATGTAGGTGTAACCCTACATCTCAGCCCCTCGTTTGATAAAAGATTTGAGTTGGCGTTTTGTAGAAAAATAGGAGGATTCATCTTTCTGCTCCTCTAAGTCTAAACCTCATTTGGAGTGTTTCCAAATGCTCAAATATCATGTACATACCTGTATTGAAGTTTTCACATGTGTTGGGTAAGAGGAAAGCCGAAAGGAAAATCTATAAAAATGGAGTTCGCTTGTAGCGTACTAATGCGTGACAAACGCGCCAGATAGGAAAATCTGGTTTTACGGATTTTAGGCTATTGTTTGTTATTGTACGTTTTGCGAGCGTTTATTTGTCATCGTTAAAACATAAAGGAGATCCTAGTTAATGTTGCGCCAACAGTATTCTCAAAATCAAACAAGTGTTGCATTAATATGAACAAAATAAGAATTCGCCTAAAGAGGCTTAACCCTTTTAATCCTACCAACACACATTTAGATAACATTGATTACATGTAAAGAATTTAAAAAATAACCACAATTAATGTCACATTATATTACTTTATCACCTGTGATATTAATCATATGTGGAATACCAATATACCATAACTAGTGTCATATTATATTGCTTTATCACATGAGATTTTATTATTATTTAGTTACTACTGGTGATATTACATTGTCGGTGGTAATAAGTGTTATGCCACGGGTGAATCTTAGTTAAAAAAGGTTTACATTTATTTATCACTAGTGATATTACAATGTCAGGGGTAATAATTGTTAAGCCACGGATGAATTTTAGTTGATAAATGTTTTATTTATCACTGATGATATTACAATCTTAGGGTTAATTAGTGTTAAGCCACGAGTGAATTTTAGTTGATAAAGGTTATATTTATTACAATCTCAGGGGTAATCAGTGCCAAGTCACATATGAATCTTAGTTAATAAAGGTTTCGAAGGCGGATTTGGAAAGTCAAAGGCTGATGTTGTTTTCAAATAGTCTGAATATCACATGTAGTAAAACATGAAATCAACGATGAAAATAAAAACTGATAATACATTTGATAAAAGCGACTCTTCATTTATTATTATTTGTGTTATTATAGTTCATTGGTATGTGCTTAAATACACATACCTTTTACCTTTAAAAATGAGCTGAAATAACCAAAAACGGACTTAAAATGCCAAAGATACGCTTGTTTTGCTAAATGTATTGTGCAGGAACGAATAACCAAGAAAAGGACGAAAAACAAAGCCAAAACGACAAAACTGGACTCGGAATAGAAAAGCTGTGAAGGACAAAGCCAAAGCAAAGCCAAAGACCAGAAAAGTCAAAGTCAAAGTCAACTCAACAAATCAACAGTCAAAACCGGAGCCGTAATTGAAGAATACTGTTGGTTGCAATCTCAACCCATCTGATGGGCCGGGAAAGCCCAATAGTATATTAATGAAGACTGTGAAGACCAAATGGGCCCTCAATCAATGACAACAGCCCATTTGTTGCAAAAAATTTGGACAGAGACTGTGAAGACTTTGAAGGCCCGATCCTAGCCCTTGAACAAGCCAATCTCAGTCATTGTACACACAAAACCCACCCAAACCTTATTGGGCCTTAAAAAGCCCAATAACATAAGCCTAAACCTTACTGGGCCCAGACCACTCAATTGGGCCCAATACAAGCCCAATACATAACCCAAGCCCAACAATACTGGCCCAAAAACAAGTTTTATAAAACATAAGGACTTAAAATGTAATTTTTAACAAACATGTTTTATAAAGAAAAATGGTTTAAACAAAGTGAGGGACTGAATTTGCAATTTTACAAAACTAATTTCTCTTTATAAAACACAAGGGCCGAATCTGCCAATTGCTCATTCTTTCTTTAATTCTTTGTGTTTAAAACACAAGGGGCAGTTTTGCCATTTTTTGAACTTGTTTATAACTAAGAAAAAAAGAAACAAAACGAAATGAAAAGAAGTGAAACTTCAGGGTCTCTTTTTGGCTTATGAAACTTTTAAAAACCTGTACACCAATCCCGGGCTCCCTTCCCCAACCATTCCCGCCAACTCCCTAGAACCCCCCACCATCACGAGTTAACACTCCTTCTTTTACCCAAATCCATCGTTTACCCAGTCCCAACCTAAACCCACCTTCCACTAACCTTTAAACCTGCCACGCTGGCAATCTCCCTTAACCCAAGGTGTATCAATGGCGATGATTGTTTTAAAAGTAACACAAAGCTTAATCTAAGGGCTAGGATTGGAAGCTGAGGCTTCACCTCACACAAGAAACACAAAGAGATGATTAGAGGCTTATATAAATACAAGAAAAGACAAGCCGAACCACACACTAGTTTTAACTTAGCATTTTTTTTACTTAACTTTTAATCAAATTGTAATTTAAGCTTTCAGCTCACCTTTTGTTTAGTACATCACTGTTTTTAAGCAGATTAATTCAAGTTAAAAGTTTATTTTGAGTTTCCTAGTTTTCAATATTACAACTCTTTAATTCGTGGTCAATTCTGAAAGAAAGTTGTGTTTATTTGCTTCAATTTAATTCTACTGTCACTCACATCAAGTTACCTTAATTAGTTTTAAGTTAAATTAGTTAAAAAGTTCGTTTTACTTATTTAAAGGGGTGTTTGGTAAAAGCCCAAAATGGGTCATTTTGGTTGTGGTATGGGTCACAAGCACTCAGCCATTTTAGGCTGAGTGTGTGTGCTTAATTAAACCAAAAAAATTCATGACTTTTAGTATAAAATTGGATTTTTGTGAACATTTACCTTTTTGTCAAATTTTCAAAGAAAAAAATAAGCCTTAATGCTTAAGCTGCTTATACAGCTTAAGCACCCTTATTTTTGAGCTCACTTAAGTCACAAAAACCCTTTTTAAAACCCTTAAGTTCTGTCCTTTTTATTTGACCAAATAGTCAAAGTGTGTTACATTTTAATTTTCTTGGAAAACCTTGACTTTTGAGACCCATTATCAGCAGCTTTAAACCAGCCCTAGATCCTTAAGCCCTCTTATTTTGGAAATAAGCTCATTGGAGACCACTCTAAATCTGTTTGGGGTTGGTTGTGGCTAAAAAGCCCAATTGAGCTTATTTTTCATAAGCCCAAAAAGCCCCTAGCCACTGCCTGTTTTTCCCCTGGTGCTGAAACCAATATTCAGCACCCTTTAACTTGCTTATTTTGTATTAAGCCACTAGTTTCTTTTAGTTTTTATTGTAGCTTATAGGTAGCCCTTTATTTCCCCAAAATATTGTAGCTTAATTCCCCCTCTAGGGTAGCTTATTTAGGCTGCAAAGTAGCCCTTTTTCTTTTTTTTACAATTAAGTCAAGTTAGCTTATTCTTGTTTCAGCTTATTTTAGGGCTTATTTCTGTTAAACTTAGTTAAAATAGATAGACATAGCTAGGTTAAGTTAACTAAACCCAACCTCAGCTTATTTTGAGCTTTTTAGCTCAAAGAAAAAGCCAAAAAGCTCTTTGAGCTTTTCACATTCTGTCAGCCCAAAAAGCTCATAATTCTGGCTTATTTAGACCCTTTCAGCCACTAGTCCTTTTGTAAAAAATGATAAGCTGAAACCCCTGAACAACTTTTCTTTTTTAGCTTTTTGATTTTAAGCCCTTTGGACCTACTTTGCATTACGGGGTCCACTTCAGGGACCATTTGTGTAATTTCTTCTTTTATAGTTAGCATTGTTAGTCCCCTTTGTTAGTTAGCTTGTTACCCCGTCAGTCCTTTTGTCCTTTCACTGTTAGTCCTTTAGTTTTAACAACAGTTAGCTTTAGTTAGTTATTTAATTTAATTTAATTTAGTTTTAGGTTTAATTTTAATTAGTTTAATTAATATAAAATGCTACAGTAACTTTTAGGGCTTTTTATATTTTTAGATTCCTCAACTTTTTCTTTATTTAATTTGATTTTTTCAGATTTTTTGTAATAATATTTTCTGTCTTTTTCTATTTAATTAGTTTTAATTAGTTTTTAATCTTAAAAAAATTCATAAAAAATACAAAAATTAACAAAAAA
>BQNB010084715.1:0-28671 GCA_026074375.1 Tanacetum coccineum | reverse complement strand
GAATTTATCCTTTTTGGGGCATTCTCGGATCGAAATGCATATTGTTCTATGATCCCTAACAGTTATGGAAATAACGAAAGTTGAAATAATCTCAGTTATATTATTAAAAAAAATAATAACAATAATAAAAAAATTGAAAAAGTTTTAGAAAAATGAGAAAATAGGGTATTTTATAACTTGTGATTTCTTAATTTTTCTCACAAAAGTCTTTGCTACTTTTCAAATGTTTAGTTGGGAAAGTTTTGAGGTATTTGGTTTTAAGGCATATAACATTGCGTGAGGACACGCAATCGCTTAGTTTGGGGAATTTTGATATGTGTGAAAACACATATCCGTTTTATATCAAAATAGACCCTAAAAAGACAAAATTGTGCTTTAAATGCTTGAATATTGCTTGTTTTGTCTTTGTGATTGTGTAGGTACGGATAAAGCAAAAATCACAAGAAAACGGTTAAAACCGAACAAACACGGACACGGAACGGAAGAGCACGCAAAGAGCCAGGAGAAAGCTGTCAAAAGTCAAAAGTGGTCAACTTAAGTCAAACCATAAAAAGACAAAACTCCAAATATTTCCAAATCAGTCCCTCATTAATTCTAAAATTACAAAAACTATCCCTAAACCCTAACGGTGTTAACTCTTATAATTATAAGAGTTAACACCCATTAACCTCTTATAACAAACCATGGTCCATTTCCTTTTTATAAAATCAACACCCGTCCCAATCCTTTTATAAATAAGCCCAATCCCGAGTAAATCAAAAAGTCAAACTTCCCTCTTTTATAAGAGAATTTGGAGCGGGAAAATTGGTTTACTATTCATCCATCTCCTCCACACCATCTCCCCTGCACCCTCGTCCGTACTTTATCTTTCCCCATCCACTCACCTGTCAACATCACCTAGCCACGCTGGCGATCCTCTCTTTCACATCTCACGATTCAACGGTTGAGATTAAAAGTTATGATGAAATCAAAGATTGGATGGTGGGATTTGTTCCTTGGGTTTCACTCAACAAGCTACACACAGAAGAAACACAACCCCAAGCCAGGACGCTCCTCATTTCAACTATAAATAGGGGAAAAGCTCACACAGTTGCGATATCTAGGAGTAGTATAATTTTAGCTTTAGCTTATTTACTGTTTTAATTAGCTTATTGTAATCAGCTTATTGTAATCTTCTTTTCAATGTAATGTAATCTCTTTTATATTAATGAAATTCAGTTTTAAAAGTTTAATTCGTGTTCTTCAACTAATTTTGTTACTATTTCAACTAAATAAGCTCTTAATAAGCTCAATTTTCTTAATAAGCTAATCTCTTACTCAGTTAAGCTTAACAAGCTTAACTGAGCTTTTGGACTGTTAAACTCACTCTCAAATTTCCAAAGCTTTTGATTAATGGATGATAAGCCAAACATGGATGGGCTTATGGACTTACTGGCTTATTCCTAAATAGCCAGAGCTTGTAGAATAAGCTCATTTGAGCATTTCAGTTCTTGTTTAAGCAAAGGACAAAGGTACTCTTACTCTTTTTAATTTTCTGCTCAATTACTATTTTACTGCTTATTTGCTTAATTCTGCTTATTTTTAGCTTGTGATTGTTAGAAATAGCTTATCTGTGCTTATTATACTTAGTTGATGCTTATTTAGTTAAATTTTAGCTTAAAACTCATTTTTAGTTGTTTTTCTTCATAAACTGTTAAAAACCAAAAAAAATTATAGCATAGCTTATTTCATTGCTTATTATTACTTAATTTCTGTTGATCACTGCTTATTTGTCTTAAATATGTTTAGTTATCAATCTGTTTTTGCTTTTTATAGCTTATTAGGGTCTGATTTAGTTTTTAAGTTGTAATTCAAAAACTAAAGGGGTGTTTGGCATTAGACTGTTTTTAGCTTAAAATAAGCTCAAATAAGCTCAAATTTGGTAGTTAGTTTAGTTTCAGCCTATAATAGCTTAATTAAGTCTTAGTTTTTCATTTCTCAGCTTAAATCATTGAATGCAACTTATTTTTCTCTTTTTATCAATGTTTTTCAAAAATTAGTTAAACTATAACAGCCCTTTTCAAGTAGCTTTTTCTAGGGTTTAATAAGCTTCAAAATGATTTTAATAAGTTGTTATAAGTAGTATCCTAGGTCTAGTTTTAGGTTTAGCAAAGTTTTTTAGCTTAAGGTTCAGTTTTGAGGTTTAAAATTAAGCTTAAAGTAGCTTGTGTAGGGGCTGCACTGATTCAGCATAGCTGAATCAGTCTCATTAGCTTATTGAGCAATAAGTTCTTTTGCTCTCAGCTTTTTCTGTTTTAGCTTTGTTAATTAAGTGTTTGTGTTAGTTTAGTTTAGTTATTTAAGTTTTAAGAATGCTTATTAGCTTAAGTCCTAGCTAACAGATAGTTTTTTAAGATTTACTTTAAAATCAAGTTGTTGTCAAATTAGGCTGTTTCTAGCTTATTCTTTAAGTGTTAGAAAAAAGTGCTTTTGTTAAAGTTGATAAGCTCAAGCTTATCAACAACTTTGTTCTTTAAGATTTTCAAAAAAAAGGGAAAGTGGAAGTCGGGGGTGAGCAAGACTCGAACCCCCGACGTCAACACTCTCAACCCTTATAACACCACACACTACCACTGCACCCTGGGGTCTTTTTCATTAGACTCTTACAACATTTAGTCTATAAGCTTAAAAAGTTGTTTCAGCTTATTTTGTGGCTTATTTGATAAGCTGTCATTATAAGTTTATTTTTTCTAGGTTCTAAGTAGTATAAGCTATTTTCTGTAATTTTTCTAGAATTTTTATAGTTCGTTTAGTATTTTTAAACATTTATTTTCATTAAAAACTTTAAAAAATCATAAAAAATAGAAAAATAATCAAAAAAATATAAATCTTTTTTAGAAAATTTTCTTTTATCATAAAGTTCATAGGAAAATTAGTTTTGCTTTCGTAGGGTCTAATTTGCAAAATTTCGTTTTTTAAAGAACGGGATTCGTTCCCGTTCTCGTTTTTCGTGTTTTAACGCTCATTTCAACTCCGTTTTTGTTCTAGTTTTCTTTAAACTTACTTTTTAGTCAAATAGAGTCCATTTAAAAAGAAAATTTTAAGTTAGGTTTATTTTTAGAAATTTAGGGTTTTTGACCTCCGTTTAGGGGTCCCGTTTTGCGTTTTTAGTTAAATTTTGATTTCCCGTTATTTGTCTTCATGCTTAATTGTTAGAGTTTGTTAATTTTAATTTTTAAAAGTAGATAATCAAATCAATCTTTGTCTTCAATTCAAATCATTGTCCGAACATCTAACGTGGTTTCAATTTCACAAGTCGTTGGGGGATAACGACCCGGGAATCATACTTCCCGGTTTATATACGTATTATATTATATATATTTGTGAAGATTTTCCTTTTTACCTTTGTCCTCAAGGGTAGTTTGGTAATTTTCCATCAAATTATATATTTTATTATTACGTATATATAGATTCATACCGAATCACGGGGCCTGCCCGTTTGGATGGTTTAACTCGGGGGTCGGATTTCAAGTGTGACGCCGTTCTAAAAAAACAAATGATTAATCTCGCATTCCTACACAATCTCATTTAATTCATTCACACTTCCCATTAAACATTCTCCAAATCATTTCAATGATTTGTTCCACATTCTTATCACACTCCCATAAACATTCCCTCAATCATTATATTGACTTATTATTTCTAAACAATATGCCACCTACATTTTATCACACATTATCACCTCTTCCTCACTTTGATAAACCACTTCAGCATTCTTCCTCAACACACTTCCTCCTCTCACACAAGCTTGATTTGAAATTTGAATTACGCCACCTCGCCCTTCTTACACACATTACCATCTTTACACCTCACCCTCTCATAATCCTCAACAACAATATTTCAAATAATCATTGTTTAATCAGGTTTGTCCCTCACATTTCAACATTGGCTCATATGTGTCTCATCCAACTTACTTCCAACTCTCTCACTCACACTAGCAAAGTTGAATTTGAATTTCAAATTTTTCTCCCTCACAACATTCACACTTTCTCTACAAGTTTGGCATATTACCTCTTTCTAACTCAACCATACTTAGATTCTAACCCAATCTCTCTCACAACATATGAATTTGAATTTCAAATATTCTCTCTCTCTCACACAATGCCCACTATCTTAACCATTCTTACACGCAACCCATTTTACTTTAATTTGAATTTTGAATTTCAAAAATATAGATGGAAAACTATTATCCAATACTTGAGGAATTCCCCTTTTTCCACTAGTTCTTTTCTTTCTCTTTAATAATGGACAAAAACCTCAAAACTATCTTTTGAACACTTCACAAATATTTTTATCAGATTGGCTATTTGAGTTAGTTGACCTTATAACACTATGAGTGTTAGAATGAACTTGGAAAGGTAAAACATGAAGTGCACTTGGGGGTTTAGCAAGAACGGATATTTAAAACGTCAAAACTCAGGATCAGTAGTCTGACGCATGGGCAGCGCGCCAGCCACGACTTGGATTTAATCAAGCCTTGTGTCTTGGCCTATAAATACCCCTCTTGGCTAGTGTATTCCTTACCTCTTGCTATTCATTCTTTCTCTCTATATTTCTTCTCTCTATCCATCTAAGTCTTAACACTTCTAGTGTTCTTAATCTTCTCTTCTATCATTCTATAAAAAGAACACATCTCCTCAAGAGAGTCACAAAAGTACCTAATTCATACTTGTGTTTTAGTCGAGGGTCTTCTTCTTTATATCATTTCTACTGGAATCGAGTCTCTAGGTTAGGTTAGGACTTGATTCAAACAATCAACATTCATTCAATTTGGTGTAAGGGAAGTCTTGTACCTTTGTGGTTAAGCCTAGATCGTGTGTCGATCTAGTGGGGTTTGTGATACTTCCAAGAGGGGAGTCTTTGTGGTCTTAGTGGGTAAGTTGAATCACGGGTTCTTATGGGTGGCTTCTGAGGGCGGAATAACGTATGGAGTAGCTCTTCTTTGTGAGCACCAGTTTTACAATATATCGATGGAGTGAAGTTGTATACGGTTAATAGTCCACCATAAGGATTATACTAGTGAATAATATAGGTGTCGTGTATTCGTAACTAGACGTACGGATGATATAAACCCCCCATCATGAACTATTATATATCGTAGTGTCTATCATTCTCCATCTCTATATTGGTGTTGAGGTTTGCTTTATATTGTTTCTCACTGAACTCTTGGTACTTAATTTTCATAAACTCTAAGAATCAAAAAAGACGTCATTCGCCCCCTTCTCCTTCGGTTCAACAAAAAGCATACTTGTTATATTTTCAAGAATGAATGCATTACACGAAAGATGTACTTTTTCATCAGATATTTGACACGTCTCAACCACCCCACTAAGAATACATCCTTCTACCTACTATGAAAGAGAATGTTGATTGAATAGTAAATGTGAATTACTACGTATTAATTGTGTCTATTTATTGTAGTGCATTTACTCTTTAAAACTTAACACTAGTCAATGACTCTATCATAAAGACTTTATAAGTTCACTAGCAAGCTTAAGTTTGTATTTAAGTTTGCTTGGTTAAAAAGCTACTCTCTCTGTTTCAAAATTATTGTCCTCCGATAAAAAACACACAGTTTAAGAAACATAATCATTACTGCATTCCCTCTCTTACTTTTTTGCAAAATTTCAGTTTTGCCCTTATGCAATTAATTAAATCTTTGAATGATGTTTGTAATTCTATATCATTAGGTGCAATATGGTAAACTTGCTACATTCTTCACAACTATATTTAGAAGGGGACAATAATTTTGAGACAACCCAAAATGAAAAGAGAGACTATTAATTTGGGACGGATGGAGTATCTTTTATTGTTATTCAACAAGTGTTATTTTCGTGCAACACTTTTTAATTAATCTATTCTTATCAATAAAAATATTACACGTTTAAAAAGAAAATACGTGTGTTTGCTTGCGTTTACTTATTTGTTTTATAATTTGTTGTTTAAATAGCCGTGAAATTTTGACTTACATTTTCCCCTTCTTTCATCTCAAGATTATCTAAACCAACGTATATTTTTTCCTTTTACTTGTTCTTTTTCCTAGTTCTTAAACTTAAAAACACGGTTTAGTAAAGGAAACGGAAACCAAACGCAATCCGAGTACAAGAATATGTTCTACGGCAAAATAGACATCATACATTTATACGTCGTATCGTCTAAAATAAATAATGGCGAATGATTCCTTAAAAAGGGTAGATAACAAATGTTTTGTCGAAATGGTGCCACGTGGAGCACTGGGGTTCTGAGCATAGTTTATGAACATGAGACGTAGACCATGTTTCTAAATAATAGGTCCCATGCTATGGACCATGGTTGGTTGTTGGTCGCGTAACCATATATCTTTAATTCTTATCATTGCAACTTCCCACTGTGGTTTGGTTTTTATTTAAGAACTACCAACTTGAAAAAATTATGTTTATTGTTCTAAAGAAAATTTAAAACAAAAGCTTTTACATTTTAGTGTATTTTGTATAAACTGGAGTCAAATCTAATGCGAAAACATGTATATAAACTTGAGTCAAAGGTTATATTATAAGAAAAAAGTTGTGGCTTTTACTTTTGTAAAGTTGCTTAAAACTTATATAAGTAAAAGCTTATTATTATACGTGACATATGATAGACTTCAAATTATAACTTTTAAGTAAAAGCTTATTATTATACGTGACAAAAGATTCTAAAGATCGCATGTATGTTATTACCGCGTCTACGTTGTGGATGTTGTGGCGTTATCGAAATAGTGTCACATTCAACTCTCATCCTATGAGGAAATGTGATATTTTCGATAATATTCGTCTTTTTTTCTTTTTCTTGGCTTAAATCCAGAGGTCGTAATGTTCATTGTTGGAATTCTTGGTTAAATCATAATTTGTAATCGCTTCTCTAACCAATTGCTAATGGGTTGTTTTTTGTTATATAAATCATCGTTCAAAAATTATAACTTTTAAAAGCTTTAATAGCTTGAATGCCAAACAAATTATACTTTATAAGCTAATTTATTTTTAAAACTTAAGATTTTATAAGCAAGCTGTAATAAACTTGTTAAAAAACACACCCTTAATTTATACTCGTATTACTTTTACCAACAACAGCTTTAATGGTTACCGTTAACAACCGAGTTTTGAAATTTATGTTAAAACAGCACATAATGTCTAAAGAAAATCATTCAAAATTATTTAAAATCATTAATCACTGCCTAAAATATCTCAAACACATATAGAATCAATTTTTTTCATTAGTCATGTTAGCGAAAAATACAGAGCATATTTCTAACTATATTTATCGTTAATGTTAATAACAACCTTTAGAGGCTGTCGTTAGCATTTTCCAAATTATATATCACTTTATTTTAAAAAATACATAAACTGATAAATATGTACCATCAAATCATAATAACATGTTAACCATTTTTATTATCATGCATTGGTATCTACATATACATTAAAGCAGATAACATCATTGCGATTAATGAAGAAGAAGAATTCGAAACACCCTCAATCGTGGTCAACGGCGATCAACAGTGGTCAAACTTGCCAGAAACCTTCTAATTTTGCCGGAAGTACTTAAAACTCACCGTAAATGTGAGACCCCCAAAATGCTGAATATATTCGGGCCATGGGTCATGGGGGTACCACGTCATCATACAAGACTCTAGGATTACAAGTCACAACAAAACATGAAAAGTCATACATTACGGTGCTTGACAAAATATCAGAGTTATACACGGGCCCACAATTTAAAGTACCATACATGACATAAGTTTAAACACGACTGACAACGACAAAGTTTTTAAGTCACATGACTTGACCAACAAGCACCATTTTTAAAACAACACAAGAACGCCCATCCGCTCAAATCCCATCGAGCTCCCCACCTTCAAGTTTAGCATTATTACCTGAGATTAACACAAGAGAAAACGTCAACAAAAGTTGAGTGAATAACAAAGGTTTCAATAACATAACAAAGGACACAGGAAACACAAGTATATAGAAGTATATTGGGGAAAATCACGAAAATATTCACTAAGAACATGACACTGAAACCTTAACTCCTGAGCCCTAATGTAAGGTAATTCTGCAACTACCTCAAGAATCTCAAATGGTAAATGCGTCACAGGCTATGCAAACCATACATCATGACGGACCGGGATAGTCGAGTCACGATGGATCCACCATAACATTGCGGCTCACTAATGTGATTAACAGTTCATGATTTCGGGGCAAACAACTAGCAGAAAGTGACTTAGGCAATAATAATTTCATAGCAAACAGTTGATAACAATCAATCCTTGGGTTCCAATCAAGTAATCTCACCCCGTGAATTTAAAACAATGTATATCATGGATAAAGGGGCTATGTACTCACCGGATTAGATGATCAAAGAGAAACCGGATATGAGAAAGTACTTCAAGAGATTAGCCGAGACCTATAAAGCAAGTCGCGACTTAAAATAAGTATGATATTATTATGATAGTATAATCACACAATATTAGGTATTAAATAAGAACGATATTGCACAATGACTAAACCTTCGCGTTTTTGACTTTCTAATAAGTTTATGACCTGAAATAAACCTCAATTGAATGTCTCTTAAGTGCCACTAAGAAATTCTTAATCCATTCCAAATAGTTATTTTTTTACTTTTCTCTTCCTAGACGTAAAAACCCATTTTCAGAATTTACCCAACTTCATAAGTGCATAAATCCTAAACTATAAAAGATACAATTTTGATTCTTTTTCCTCTGGAAAGATCTTAAAGTTTTCTTTCCAAAACATCAAGCCATTCATTGAGAGCAATTACCAATTGGCGAGAAATGGATTTTTACTGACTAAAGGTCAAACCAGAAAATTGGCTGAAATTCTTAGTTTCGCCGTTTTGGTCATAATTCCTAAACCAAAATAGTAATAAGGGTGAGGCCAAGTGCTGGAGCTTCTACATGATGTCTAGCAATGACCCATGCTTTAAAACTTAGGCCTTTAGTTCAACCAACCTGCAGATTTATACGTTTTCTAAGTAAAGGTCAGAATTGGCTAGTTTTCGTATAACGGCTATAAATCCTAAACCGTGATAGCTATGAGGTTGAAACCAATTGGAGAAGTTAGATTATAATGCCTAGTATCTAACCATGTTTTAAAATCAAGTTTTATTATACCAAAACCTGGAGCAAAACACGTTTTCCAACAACAGCTCCAGTTTTGACCTTCTTCCGTAAAAAGGTCATAACTCCTTCATCCGGAGGAGATGGTTGAGCATCCAATTCACCACATGAAGCCCTAAGTGTATACTATCCCAATATCCAATAATATGAGTAGGCACAAGCCACAATTTTTGAGAAAACAAGCCGACAACCTACTGGTCTCAAAACAGTCCCTAAAAATCTATTAAAACCTAATCTAAACTCATTCAAACCATCATCAATCATCATAAAAAGCTACCAATTATCTCCTAAGCATACCTCATACACTATAACATCATTTTTTAGATCAAACTAATATTCTCAAGATCAAATGAATGCATGCTTAAAAAGATTACCAATCAACCATATGTAATAACTCAAGAATCAAATAATTGAATAGGTAAATTTAGGGATACTTACAACACCAAGATTGATGGTTGAAAATCAAAACATAAACCCTAAGTGGGGTGTATGGGCTGCCGAAACCAAGGGGACAAAACCCAAATCTTTCCTTGATTTTTACTTATCCAAATCCTTCACAATCAAACCCTAATCACCCCTTTATCATTCTTGTAGCCTCTAATCAAATCCAAACCTTAAAAATCTTCAAGTTCTTCAATTCAAGATTTTTCTAAATCAATGCATGGTTGATTTTATCATTGGGGAATGATTGGGGTTTATAATAGTGTTGATTTAAGGTGAAAAGGAGTAGATTAAATGGAGTTTTGAAGATCAATTGAGGGTTTTGGTGGGTTGTGTGTCGAACCAAGAAGAAGGAGAAGGAGGGAAGAACTTTTGTCTGTGTTTTTGGTTTCTCAGTATGTGTATATGTCGAGTTATATAAAAAAAGAATATTGGGTTTGGGTCTTGGGCCTAATTTAGTTAGTGGGTTAATTTTGGTGGATTAAAACATAAGGGTGTATGGTTTTGGGGCTTGTGGCCGGTTATAGCAAAAGGGAGGAGTGATTAAGGTTTATAGTGGTGTTGATTTGATGCTAAAAGGGATAGGTTTCTTGAAGTTTTGAAGATCAAATGGTGGTTTTTGGGTTGTTTGTGTCGAAGGGGGAAAAGAAGCAGAGAACACATACAAGTCGATGCTATCTATGTATCTGTTATGATTATTCGGTTATGATATAAGGGAAAGGGAGATTGGGCTCAAAAAAAATAGTGGGCTTAAATTAAATAAAAGGTGTGTGTGTTGGTTTGGGCCGCCGGCTAAGAAAGGGGAAGAGGGAGTGGGCTTTGGCCCATTCTCTCTTAACTAATATTACCTATCATTCTCGGGCCCTAAAACCATTTCTAGCCCGATACTTTTTCCTAAAACGCAATTATCGTCAATGTGCAATATTAAATAGAAAATAAATAAAATTACAAAAACAGAAATTATTTGGCACTCGAGGCCCGTTTACGGAGTCGTTGATTTCTCGTTGCTCAAAAACGGTTAAATTTTTATCACATAACTCTTTTTACTCAAAACAGACGATTTTCACCAAAATCGACAAAATAATTAAAAGAATAAATTCCAAGAATTTATATAATATTCATAAGCTCGAAATATATAGTGACCTTAAATTCAGGGTATTACAACTCCACTTCCTTGTTCATTATGAATGGATAAATGCAAACGAAACGGTGAAAAACGATAATACTTACCGACATAGCAATAACAATAATATAAAACTATTATTTTAATCAAAACTCAAGAATTGGAATAAAATATTAGCTTTCAAAAATATGAGTTCTCACAGTAAACTTTTTTTGATCACTTATATTAACTGTTTAAATATATTACAAGTTGATTTTTAGAAAAAAACTTGTCAATAATATCTAAAACTCGACGGAAATACACAAAACTTGCCGGAAATACCCAAATTTTGCCAAAAATGCCAATCCGATTAATCACCGATTAATACCGCCTTGACCGATTACAAGCCACAAGGTGGTCGACCGCTACATGGAACAACTAAAATCAGCCCCTTTATGATGTGACAATGAACAACTAAAATCATCAATGTTGGTATCATCATCCGCCTCAGAAACTTGTTGGTCTTCAACATTCTTGCCTTTTTCATCTTGAATGTTTTCGATCTCTTGATCATCAGCCTTTTTCACTTCTTGTTTATCCTTCACCTTAGCTTCTTCTTGATCACCAACATTAGCATCAACTTCTTGATTATTTTCGTCCTCAAAACGAGCCTCGGTGATACGGGCTCTAAAAAAGGCTTCTCCCAAAGTTGAAGGATAAGACCTTAAAAATTTCAAAAGTTGTAGGTCCGTGAAGCGTGCTTCTGCTGCCAGGGATAATGAAAAAGCATCATCTAAAGTTTTTGGGGTTTGACCTAAAAAGTAAACGTTGTAGAGCCAGTTTAAGTCCGGAGATATAAAATGACTTAAGTAAAGATTCAGGAATCGTTACTCTCTTTATAAGCATATCAAACTCCTTCTGGTATTCGGTCACCGTACCTATTTGCAAGAGCTTAGAAAGTGTGTATTCCGCGTCCCGGTCGATGTCGCCCGATGCCATGAAAAGTAGCTCGAAGAAAAGAAAAAAAATGTTTTTTTCTTTTGTATTGATGAACAGTAACTCGCAGATCATTAATTTTTTTTTTCGATGAACAGTACCTTGAATAGTACCCGATGAACAATACAGTGAATAGTACTCCGGTGAACAGTAACTTTTTTTTTATCCTTAAATCGGTAGCCCTCAACGAGGACTCTCAATGAAAGCACCAATTGATACGACCCTGTTCGGGGTTGTATCTGGATAGGGCACCACTTTTAGCGTGTGCGAGCTCCGTAAGAATATAGAGAAGAAGAAGAGATAAATTTGCACCACTATAGCGTGTGCGAGCTCCGTAAGAAAAAAGAAAGAAGCTTATAGATTTATTGACAAACTTGATTGATTGATTGAATGAAAATCATTCAGTATTTATACCGAATAAAAGACAGTAACTTGTTTCACAAGTTGACTCACAAGATAACTCGTATAATAAAACAAGATCCTTTCCTAAACAATGACAAACAAAATACGAGATCCTTTTCTAAACAATAGACCAACATAATAAACTATAATAATATCCTAACTATGGGCGTATCAAGTTTTTACCGTAACAAATGATTAAGTATTGAGCAACTCACTTTAGATGACAAGGCTGGGAGCTAGGCCACGACAATGTTGTCAACGAGTTATACTCGCTTGTTGCAAAATTCATTATCTCGGTTTATTTTTCTCTATTGGTCGCGTTTTGCGGCGAAATCTTAAAGACTGAATTTATATGGAAATAAATCCAAAATTGCAAGTTTTTCATATCATAGCCATATTTTCAAATAAATTATGTAATATTGTACACTTTTTGTTGTCAACGAGTTATTATACCCAACCCCACCAACATCGTTGAATACACCATTAGGGTTGCTGTCTTTGTTGGCACCAAATTCAAAAAATGTAATAACCCCTTTATTCTACTTTTTTTACCTTGCTTATCCTCGTCTTCCCAAGTAACTTATTTGATATTGTATTCAAGTACTTACTTCTTTACTGTCCAAATCAGCCCCAAGATAGATGATGACAGATAGAACAAGCTAAAATCAACAATGTTGGAATCATCATCCGCCTCAGAAACTTGTTGGTCTTCAACATTCTTGCCTTTTTCATCTTGAATGTTTTCGATCTCTTGATCATCAGCCTTTTTCACTTCTTGTTTATCCTTCACCTTAGCTTCTTCTTGATCACCAACATTAGCATCAACTTCTTGATTATTTTCGTCCTCAAAACGAGCCTCAATGATACGGGCTCTAAAAAAAGGCTTCTCCCAAAGTTGAAGGATAAGACCTTAAAAATTTCAAAAGTTGTAGGTCCGTGAAGCGTGCTTCTGCTGCCAGGGATAATGAAAAAGCATCATCTAAAGTTTTTGGGGTTTGACCTAAAGAGTAAACATTGTAGAGCCAGTTAAGGCCGAGATAAAAAAATGACTTAAGTAAAGATTCAGGAATTGTTACTCTCTTTATAAGCATCTCAAACTCCTTCTGGTATTCGGTCACCGTACCTATTTGCAAGAGCTTAGAAAGTGCGTATTCTGCGTCCCGGTCGATGTCGCCCGATGCCCTATGAAATGTAGTGCCGAAGAAAAGAAATAAAATGTTTTTTTCTTTTGATATTACTGAACCATTAACTCGGCAGATCATTAATATAATTTTTGTCGATTAACAGTCACCTTTGAATAGTACCTACGATGAACATTAACATTTTTTAATCTTTAAATCGTAGCCCTCAACGAGACGTCTCAATGTAAAGCACCAAATGATCCAACCCTTGTTCGCCGACCGGTGTTTATCGGAAGTGCACTAAATATAGCGTGTGACGACTCCGTAAGAATATAGAGAAGAAGAAAAATAGTTTTGCACCTCACTAGAAGGCCGAGCTCTGCGAGCTCCGAGTAAGAAAAAAGAAAGAAGCTTATATATTTATATATGACCACGTGATTGATTGATTGAATATAAAATCATTTCGAGTATTGATACCGAATAAAAGACAGTAACATTGTTTTCACAAGTTGACCACAAAGATAACTCGATAATAAAACAAGATCCTTTTACTAAACAATGACTAACAAATAACAGATTCCTTTTCTAAACAATAGACACAACATAAAAACTAATAATAATATCCTAACAGGGCGGATCGAAGGTTTTTATACCTGAGTAACAAATGATTAAGTATTGAGCAACTCACTTTTAGATGACAAGCAGGGAGCTAGGCCACGAAATGTTTGCAACGAGTGTTATACTCGCTTGTTTGCAAAATTCCATTATCTCGGTTTAATTTTTCTCTATGGTCCGCGTTTTTGGCGGCGAAAATCTTAAAGACAGAAGTTTATATGGAAATAAATCCAAAATTGCAAGTTTTTCATATCATAGCGATATTTTCAAATAAATTATGTAATATTGTACACTTTTTGTTGTCAACTAGTTATACTCTGCTTGTTGCAAGTATCTCGGTTTATTTCTCTCCATTGGTCGCGTTATGCGGCGAGGTCTTAAAGATTGAATTTAAGTGGAAATCAATCGAAAATTGGAAGTTTTTCATATCATAGGGATATTTTCAAATAAATTATGTAATATTGTACTCTTTTGATAGTATTTTGCATTTGATTTTTAAAAGAAACTTCAATATTATTTATAAATTGCGTGAAAATAAAAAATATATTGCAATATTTGGTTCGGATTTTAAAGACTTTTTTATATACTTTTTATCAGTGTTGCAAAACAAGGTCTGCAAGGCCGATTAATCGCCGATTAGATGCTACAAGGCCATCAACCTTGCCGATTAATGTAACAGGGTCAAAAAAATTAGGTCAACCGTGGTCAACGGCGATCGACAGTGGTCAAACTTGCCAGAAACCTTCTAATCTTGCCGGAAGTACCTAAAACTCACCGTAAACTTGTTTTGATCACTTATATTAACTGTTTAAATATATTACAAGTTGATTTTTAGAAAAAACTTGTCAATAATATCTAAAACTCGACGGAAATACACAAAACTTGCCGGAAATACCTATATTTTGTCAAAAATGCCAATCCGATTAATCGCCGATTAATCTCGCCTTAACCGATTACAAGCCACAAGGTGGTCGACCGCCTGGCTAACGATTCACGATTTTTGTAACCTTGCTTTTTTTACAAATTTTGTTAAATATGTAGTAGATATTTGATAAATAAGATTTGTTTTGTAGAAAGTTTAAAGTGGAAAATGTCAATGATGAAAGTGTGAGGCTGATATATTGTAAGTTGATACATATTATAGGAGGGTGTTTCGAATTCTTCTTCTTCATTAATCGCAATGATGTTATCCTCTTTGGCTAATGTATATGTAGATACCAATGCATGATAATAAAAATGGTTAACATGTTATTATGATTTGCTGGTACATATTTATTAGTTTATGTATTTTTTAAAATAAAGTGATATATTTTTTTTTGAACGGCAACTTTATTAAAAGAACTAGCAAGGAGCTAGAAAGACATTACAAAGAAAACACGGTCCCTGATTGTAGACAAAATGGGACATGAGTGGACAATCGTATTCCAATGATGGGCATCATTCCCACATAACTCATAAGAGTATGGCACGTATTGGGGTTGTTGGATGTGGGTTTGAAAAATCGTGGTATAACAAAAGATTCGGATTGAATCAAAGGTGAAAGAATCTCCGTCCTCTGAATGGCATAGAAAGCAATATCCATACTCGAAAGAACATAACAACACCGTTCCAGTACACAAAGTCCATCGACAAGGTGACCTTATAACGTTTCTCCAAACCCTACAGCATCGACAAAGTCGACGATAAAGAAATTAAAACGATAATGGAGGTTAAGAAAGAAGTTAAATGGTTTAGAAAAAAGAAGATTATTTTTTGGGTTTTTAAGCTTTTAAACAACATATTTTATAAAGGACAAAATGAGTTCGGAACAACTTAAACCAAAATCAACTTTGCTTCTAGTAGGCTCTCTAAGAGAAAACGCACAAAAAGGGAGCGAAGACGGGAAAGCGCGAAGCTATTAAAAACTTCACCTTTCGGTTGTAGTATCCTCGGAACAAACCCTCCTTAATACCCTCAATAGTTGTTAATCTCTTAAAGGTGAGCCCGTACTTCTACAAGTGACACAAAGGCAATTTTAAATCTTGTGTTCGAGAACTTATTATATAATTTCAAGTTGAGAACATTATATTGAAGATATTTCTATTAATTAAGAACAATGTTTTATTTTTTTTGATTTTCTATTAAAAAGAAATGGAAAAGATATTTTTGTATTTTTATATTTATAAAAATAAGAAGGAAAAATAAATTAAAAATTGTCCCCACACCGAAATTGATAACTTCACGAGGGAAGGGTCTTCAAACACTAATCTTCAAACGTTCACAGATAAACGTTCACATAAAAAGACCTCCCCGCATATGGCGCGCCAAAAATTGATTTCGATCCAAAAACGTATATATAAAAAAAAATAATATAATACGAAGGATACTATCAAAAATATTAGTAAAAGTAAGTAATCCAGAGACTATCAAAAGATTTTCACTTTTATCCAAAGCAAAAAAAAACCCTAAAAACCTAACCCGGTCAGTTTCTCGACGAGCGATGCAATGGAAAGTCTAGAGTCGGATTTAGACATTTGATGTTTGAAAACAAAGATTTGATTTGGGTTTTCAAATTTTACATGAAAATAAGTAAGGCAAAACAAAAAATGAAAGCTATAAAGCTAAAACCCTAAAACGTGAAACGGAATTAAGAAAAAAAACGAGACTCGAAAACCTAATTACAATTTTAACCCTAAAATGATTTTTAACTTTTTAAAAATCCTAAGTGACTAAAATTCAAGAACAAAGAAAAGAAAAAAAAAAAAAAAAAAAGAAAAAAAAAAAAAAAAAAAAAAAAAAAAAAAAAAAAAAAAAAAAAAAAAAAAAAAAACGTAAACCAAAAACGAACGCCTTTAAGGAAGTTAAAAACCGAAGAAAACAGAATAGTAAATAGTAAGAATTTCCGAGAGCTTTTCAAAAGATTTCCACGTTATCCAAAGCAAAACCCTAAAAACCTACCCGGGTCGTTTCCCGACGAGGCGTGCAATGGAGAGTCGAGAGTCGGTTTGAAATTTGATGTTTGAATAACAAAGATTTGATTGGGTTTTCTAAATCTACAGGAAAAATAAGTAAGGCAAACTAAAAACGAAAGCTATAAGAGCTAAAACCCTAAAACGTTAACGAGAATTAAAAAAAACGCGACTCGAAAACCTAAATTATCAAATTTTAACCACTAAAATGACTTTTAACTTTTTTATAAATTCCTAAGTAACTAAAATTCAAGAGAACAAAGAAAGTACAACCAAAACGAAAGCATTTAAAGATTAAAAACGTGAAGAAAAATCAAAACGGGATCAACACCCCGTGTCTTTAAAAACGAAAATTTCTAAATTTTAACCCTACGAAAGCAAATTTAATTTTCCTAGGTGCTAAATGATAAAAGAAATTTTTTTAAAAAGGAATTATATATTTTTGATTTTTAATAATTTTTTATGAATTAAAAACAGTTTTAAAAAAAAATTGATTAAAATAAGTAAACAATCTTGGAAAAAAAAAAAATTATCTAAGAAATTTACTTGAAAAAAGAACTTTGAACAGTGCTGATTGAAGAAAAATAAAATGCTTAAAGTGCTTATTGAAATAATCCTCACCCCCCCCACGCAACTAAATAAGCAAAACAGGCTTATGGGCTTATTGGGCTTAAAATGAATATAAAGAATAAATGTTGCAACACATAACCAGATGGCCCTATCTGGTGTTGTGGTTAGTGTGTGTTGTGTTTGGACGAGGTAGTGTTAAACGGGATGTCACATGTCGATATACCCTTGTGGCATCCCTTTTTAAAAAACTTTTTTTTTAGATTTCTTTTTGAATCATATAAAACAAAGCCACAATATTATACTTTAAAAAAGTGACTTTATTACAAAACTTAAAAATAAGCTAAAATAAGCAAAATAAATTGACAGTTTGGGCCTTTTTACACTAAGTCTAAAATAAGCTAACTGTTTGGCATTTTAAGGATAAATAAGCTAGTGAAAATGGGAAATAAGCTAAAGCAGATAGTTTACTATACCTAATAAGCAATGTGAACAAAAATAAGCAAGAAAAAACAGACAAATAAGCACAGAAAAGCAATAAGCCCTTTGGTTGAAAACTGCCAATCAAACAGCCTAAGGGGACAATTTTTAGGCTTAATTTAAGCACCAACATCAGATCTTATAGAATAACAGCTTAAGATCCTTAACTGATAAAGCTTATTCCAACTACTATAATAATTAGTCAAAGAAAAAGTTTTAGGTGGGTTGAAATAAAGATAAGCCATTAACAAAGTTTAAAGAAGAAAGGTTGTACAGGCATGTCACTACTTTGTGCTTTTCTTTATAAAAGACAAAACTGCTTAATGCAGCTACAAAATAAGCTAGAAAAGGGTTTTAAAAAGCTAAAATAAGCTCACAAACAGAATGAGCTTGACCACCAATGAGCTTATGCTCTGAATTTCAAACTCTAAAAACAATTTTAACTAAACTAAATTTGAATATGAAAAAGGGCTTTTAAAACTAAAAAATGAATTGGCAGATTTTAAGAAAACTTTTGCAAAACTAAAGTAAAGTTGAGTAAACTTTTTCTACTGCATTATAACACTAAAAACAACACAAACAAAACCTTAAAAACAAGAATTGACAATAAGCAGTTTGAAAAAGTTCACAAGACTACAGATTTAAAGTATTTGTACAAGACACCTAAAAACTTAATTTTATACTTTAAAAAACTGTTAAAACTGATTAGAATTCCTTAAATATGCTTGTTAAGGTTGACTTAGTGACCTAAATGGTTTAAAGACCATTTTGACCCATTTTGTCCCTTGACCCAAACACCCCTTTAAGGGCAGATTTTTGCAATTTTAAACTAAAACAGGTTAAGATAAGCATTATACTAAATCAAATAAGCATAATAAAGACAAGATTAACATTTAAAAAGCAGAATAAGCACAAATTAAAGCAAAATAAAGCAATATCACTAAATAAAGCAAGTGAAACCGTGAAAGTAAGCTGAAAATTGAAACTGAGACTTACAAGTGGTCTAAATGTTTTGTAAAGATCCTAAATCTATCCTAACCCCCTAGTCCATGTTCTGAATTAGCTTTTAACCCAAGGATGATCTATCCTAACCCCTATTCCTGTACTGATTAGCTTTTAACCCGCATGACCCAAAGCATTTTTGATCCATCATCCATTAGCAGCATAGAAAACATCACCAAATCCAAACCAAACAACAAAGTTACTTTTGAAAGAGATTTGCAATGGAACATGAAAGAAATTGAGAACAGTGACTTATAACAACTCTGAGATTAAAACAGAATTTTGTATACATCTGGCATTTTCGAATTTAAACGACTAATTTGCCCTTGACTTTGTTTTTGGTCTGATTGACTTTTGACTTTGATCTTTGTCTTGTCACATAATATCAATTACCCCCGTAACCGTAAAAATTTTCGGAACATGTTTATAAATAATAAATCATAGTTATTCATTACAGCTCTTATTGCAAAGTTATTTTTAACTTACTCGACTTGAAAACGAAAAAGATATATGTTATTTCTAAGCTAACGTATCAAAAACGAACCACTAAATCACGTTTTCACCATTCGGACCCTAAAGCAATTTGATGTAAAACGATATTTCAGACAACTTTTTTAGTTTACTCGAGACTTGAAAACAAGCAGAAAGAGGGCTAAAACAGCCTACATGACGCAAAGTTTTAAAAACTGCAGCACAACGTGACCATAGACACACAAAAAATAATTAAATTCATTTTTAATTATCACTATTTATTTAATAAAAATATTAAATAAAATCATTTAATATTTTAATTATTTAAGCATTGTTGATAACCGAACTTCCCGAGTTAAAAGTCATTTTTATTTAACGAGTCACAAAAAAAAATAAACAGATATGTATTTTAAATTTATACAAAATATTTTAAAAAAATTATCATTAAATACTCATTTTATCAGAAAAAATGATTTGAAAACAATGGCACAAGGTTTTTCATATTTTGAAATCATCCGTTAAGTGGCTCCAAACAGTCCCGAACCGTTATTTAACAAAAAATTACACGTTCGTAATCCCTGTGAAACATTTACACAATAAACCCTATACTATCACACACCTTACACTTTGTATTTTAACTTTTATATATATATATATTATAGTATATATATATATATATATAATATATATATATATATATAATATATATATATATAAATATATAAAAGGTAGAATATTTTTTTTCATTTATAAAATTTAAACACACATACAGCTCTCCCATCTTTTCCGCACCCAGCCGACGTCGCCGGATCCGGCCCACCGGAAAACTTTTTCCGGCGACTTTTCGGTCCGAATCTCCAAAAATGACTATTTCCACACACACCCGATTTACTTCCGATCCACAATCATCAACTCGCCGCCACGCGCCTTCCACCACCGCGAGCGCCACACACCACTGATCCAACAGCACCGACCAGAACCATCAATCACAGCAACAAGAAGGTGCGTTCGATTTTGTTATACCCCACAAGGGAGCGTTGGTGTTCCCGGTGGTTTTATTACACCAATGAGAGTGCGTTGGGTTTTCACCACAAAGGGGTGACGTCCTGTTGCGGTAAGCAGCAGGTTGCGTGTGGTTTTTTAAAGCCACCACGAGGGTGTTTGGTTTAGGTTTAAACACACACGTAGAGTGCGTTGGTAGTAGCAATGAAACACGACATAGGGTGCGTTGTTATGTTGACATCATAAATAGGTGCGTTTGTTTGTATTAAAAACAAAACAATACGAAAGGGGTTAAGGAGTGCGTTTAAGGATTAGTATGAGAAAAAAAAACACCACGGGGTGCGTTTGGACTGTGTAAATGCAATAAGAGGTGCGTTTGGTAAATAAAGACAACCCCCTCCTCATCAAAGGTGCGTTGTTGGACAATTTGACGTATAGGGTGCGTTTGGGATAACAGAAACACACAAGGAGTGTGCGGGTTGGCGTTGGGTTATAGAATACAACAAAGAGAATGCGATTGGTTTAGCGAAACAACAAGGTTCGTTTGGTTTTAAACACTTGACAATAAATATAACACGTGACTTTATAAATATATAAATCTGAACTAAAATTTGGATAATGTGTATAATCAAAATGGTATTTATTAATCACTAGATATTTTGCAACGCGCGGTTTGTTCAAAAGTGAAAAGAAAACAATTAGGTTATTATAAATCGTGGAAGACGTTATAATAACCAGGAAGGTCATTGGACGAAATTTTATATAACTAATTTATATTTATGTAATGTTATTACTAAAGCCTCTATAAATTTGAAACCGATAAAAGGGACTAAGTTATATCTAATAAGATATAATAATTTGTATTATACAATAACCGATCAACGAACGAAAACTATACTTTTACAATGAGATAACTATTTTAGACACGACCAGTCGAGGAAACAAAATATAGAATTTTATAAAATAGTATATATATTTTATAATTGTCAGCTATTAGTAAACAATTAACAATTATTTGTAAAAACTTTACAAACATCGTTAAAATAATCGGTAGACCTTAAAACGCACAGTTCTTACGCCTATCAAGAATTCTTATTTAATTAAGTGGTGATATCGGACACGGTCAAACTAATTGATAATCATATACACACAAATTATCAATACCTTCAAAGCATTATATATCGTTCACCTTAATCTTAGATTGTTTTTGTCTTTGTTATATAATTCACGGTATGAGTTATATAAGGGTTTATTTTTCATATGTAATATATACATAATATATTACATACTTTGCGTTCACTTTTCAATTATTTATTTACCCAACCACCAAACTATTACAACATTAAATCAAAATCTTTATCAACGTGTCGCGTTGACGTAACCATTCATCGTAAAATCCCAAATACATAATACCCCTAGGCTAAGTGGGACTTAGCCGTTAAGATACTGCAACTTCTTGATCGACGCCGCTTCATCTCGATATGTGTAGTGCATATTAGATCCTATCTATTCAATCGTTCTACATCATCGAGTGAGTTTATAGCCCCAAAAGCGTTTTACTTGTTTTACATATATTTTTGGGGTGAGAACATGCTTTTTATAAAGCATTTACAAAATTATAGTTTACAAATTGGTTTACATACTCATTTACATAGCTCGCTATGGGATACATTACTTGACTTCATTTTTGGTCACGAATGCATACTTTACTTTGAAATGATTACGGATTAGTGATGTCGCTAGAATCTCATTATACTACGTAAAATAATAAAATAATAATATTATGGAAAATTACCAGTTTAACCCTTGAGGACAAGTGAAAAGGAAAATCTTACAAATATATAAAAATACTAATACGTAATATAACCTGGAAGTATGAATTCCCCCCGGGTCGTTATCCCCCAATACTTGTGAAATTGAAACCACGTTTGATGTTCGGACAATGATTTGATTGAAGACAAAAATTGATTTGATTATCTACTTTTAAAAATTAAAATTAACAAACTCTAATAATTAAGCATAAATACAAATAACGGGAAACTAAAATTTAACTAAAAACGCAAAACGGGACCCCTAAACGAAGGTCAAAAAACTTAAAATTTTCTTTTTAAATAAACTCTATTTGACTAATAAGTAAGTTTAAAGAAAACTAGAACAAAAACGGAGTTAAAATGAGCGTTAGAAAAACATCGAAAAAACGAGAACGGGAACGAATCCCGTTCTTTAAAAACGAAATTTTGCAAATTAGACCCTACGAAAGCAAAACTAATTTTCCTATGAACTTTATGATAAAAGAAAATTTTCTAAAAAAGATTTATATTTTTTTGATTATTTTTCTATTTTTTATGATTTTTTAAAGTTTTTAATGAAAATAAATGTTTAAAAATACTAAACGAACTATAAAAATTCTAGAAAAATTACAGAAAATAGCTTATACTAATTGAAACCTAGGAAAAATAAGCTTATAAACACAGCTTATCAAATAAGCCACGAAATAAGCTGAAACAGCTTATTAAGCTTATAAGGACTAAAAGTGTATAAAGAATAAATGTTGCAAGTGTATAACGAAAAAGACCCAAGGGCGCAGTGGTAGTGTGTGTGTTATAAAGGTTGAGAGTGTTGAGGTCGGGGGTTCGAGTCTTGCTCACCCCCGACTTCCACTTTCCCTTTTTTTTATTTTCAAAAACTTATAAAAGCAAAGTTGTTAACAAGCTAAAAATAAGCATTTTTAATAAAAGCAACTTTTTATGAAAAGCCCTAAATAAGCTAAAAAATAGCTAAAAACTTGACAGATATTACTTAGCTAACTTTTTTTTTGGCTTTTTCTTAAACTAAATAAGCTAGAAACCTTAATAAGCTAAAATTAAGACTAAATAAGCTATAATAAGCTAAACCTAAACTAATGAGCTAAATAAAACTAAAAATAAGCAAATAATAAGCTAGAAAACTAAATAAGCCTAAGGTTTAAAATCATTAACCAAACATCCCTATATGGCACACAAGTTATCTATCGATTTAAAGTCACATACATAAATAGAGAGACTGAACTCCGTTGAGCTTAATTTGAGTTATCAAATAAGCACTTTTAAAACTTGAGACTTTAACTTTTCTAAAGTCTACTAAAATGCTCTATTAAAAATGCTTTTGAGAGTACAGGACTTTTGGTCAACTTGAGCGTTATTTAAAAAGCACATACAAACAAGAACAGATAGCTTAGCTCTTGCTGAGTTTTGGAAATCAAAAGACAAATGGCTTATTAGCCAGCTTAAAACAGATTAGCAAATGAGATTAATTTGAAAAAGCTAATTTAAAAAGTTGATTAATAACCTAAAAACTAATTGTGCTATAAAAACCAAATCCAAAGAATGACTAAAACCTACTGAAAATCAAACTAGAAAATGACTATTTTCCCTATTTTATTGACTGATGCAGTTTGCACTTATGAAACAAACTATAAAACCTTAAACTGCAGGCAACAATTCTAATGCTATACTTATAAAAACTGCAAACTAAGAGCATACCTAGGGACCAATATAAAAACTAAAAATGATTTTAAACAATAAATGCAAAATGAGTTGACAGATTTGAACCTAATTGAATCTAACCTATGGAAACTTTATTAACCTAACCTAACTTATAATCCTAACTTAAACTGACTTAAATGAGAGATTTAAAACAAATATCAAAAACCACAAAGGACAAAAGCAGTACTAACTTTTGATTAGTACTGCTATGCCAAACACCCTCTTAATTTCATAGAAGTTCATTTTAGCTTATGAGAATGAGATTAAAAGCTCAAATTCTAAATACCACATAATAAACAGCTTATGACCAACCTAATGAGTAAATTCAAATAGACAATAAGCCAGATTAATAAGCTATAAGCTAAACTATTATTTTTGGTTTTTAGTGGTTTTTAAGACTGATTATGAAACTATATTACTAACCTAATGACTAAGCTTGAGAAACAATTATCTATTATAATAAGCATTTATAAACTAATTAAAAACAGCTAATAAGCAACTAAATAAGCAAACTAAGCAATTAATAAGCAAGGACAGTATTAAGCTAAAAACTAAAGAGAATAGAAAAAGAAAAAGGGAATGAAACCTGAAACCTGTGTTAAACAGAGGTAAGAGCTTAACAAGAGCTTATGTCTAAAAGCTATGGCTTATTGTTAATAAGCCACAATAGTCCAATGAACTCTTCCTTTTCTAGTTCATCATCCAAAAGCTCCAAATCCAATAAGCAAAGGTATTACAACTGATTTTAATAGTTTATAATTAAGTGACTAATTGAGCTCAATTACAAGCTTAGAGACTTGTAAGAGCTTATTGAGAGCTTATCAAACAGTAGCAACAACATTTGAGTTCTATAAAAGCTTTAAGGTAAAAGCAGATTGTGTAAACTTAAATTTGATTTTATTAATACTTGAAATTGATTACAATGCTTAAGAAAAACAGATTACAAGAGATTTAAAAGAAAAATTACAATTTAACTAAAAAACTAAGTAAACTAATTTTACTAAAAAAAATACAGGAAAAGATATCTCATGTGTGTGAGGAATGAGGCTATTTATAGCCTTAAGTAGATCCTTCTAGGTCCTTAGGTCTCTGCACGCTCCTTCCAATCTTGTCCGTACATTCCCTCCAATCATTGAATCATCATTTAGAGCCGTTGGATTATATTGAAGGGTACATGGATTGCCAACATGGCAATCCGTATGTCAAAGTACTTGTGCTTCTTTTGTGAGTACAATTGGTGTAAAATCTTGCATCTTAAAGTGCTTTCTCTTAATCCACGTGTCTTTGCATCTGTGGGTTAAGTCCAATGAGAGCCTTGATGACGTAAAAACCTACGCAAGTAAAACTTGGACCTTGAAATAGATTGCTACATGGTCAAAATCGTGATTTGCCACCCTTGTTTTTAACACAGGTTAAACGCCGAAGAAGAAAGGAACATTAAAAACTATTTTTCGCAAGTGGCGTAAATTCCTTTAATAGAAGTAATATGTTTGACTTTTCCTTTTTAACCCGGAGTTTAACCATTTTAGAACTTATAAAAGGACTTGGTTGGGTTTTTGGAATATATGGGCTTGACTATGGTATTAATTTGTTATATAAAATAAACCGATTGTAAACTGCTATTAATAGAAAGTTAACACCGTTAAGGCTTTAAGGGCTTTTTATGAATTTTGGTGAACTATGAGGGACTGGTTTTGGAATATTTGGAGTTTTGTCTTTTTGTGGTTTGACTTAAGTTGACCAAATGTTGACTTGAGTTGACCATTCTTGACTTTAGATAGCTTTCTCCCGGCTTTTTACGTGCTCTTCCGTTCCCGTGTTCGTGTTTGCCCGATTTTAACCGTTTTCTTGAGATTTTTGCAATATCCACACCTACACAATCATAAGACAAAACAAGTAGTAATGAAGCATTTAAAGCAAAATTTTGTCTTTATAGGGCCTATTTTGATATAAAACGGATATGTGTTTTTACACATATCAAAATTCCCCAAACTAAGAAGCGAATTGTGTGTCCTCACCAATATATAATGCTCTATAACCAAATATCTCAAAACTTTCCCAACTAAGCATTTGAAAAGTAGCAAAGACTTTTGTGGAAAAATTAAGAAATCACAAGTTATAAAACACCCATTCTTCCCATTTTTCTAAAATATTTTTTTTATTTTTTATAATATAACTGAGATTATTTCGACTTTCGTTATTTTCATAACTGTTAGGGATCATAGAACAAGATGCATTTCGATCCGAGAATGCCCCAAAAAGGATAAATTCATCGTCCCCGACTTTTCACTTATCCAAACCAAGCTTAAAACAAAATCACAGTTAAATATCAGTAAAGATGCTAATACTACTCATATTTGCAACTTGTGAACTTTTCACTCCCGACATTTATTATATCTTAAGTGATTGTGCTATCTTGAATTTCAACCATAGATCAACTTTTTGCAACATACTATGCTTTACGTTCCACCTTAGAATAATGAGTTTAAAGGCGAGATCATCCCATGTAGCGACTTTCGTCTTGGCACATCCCAACCTTATGGCTAAGTGACCAGGCTTTTGACACCTCACAGATACTAGTATCGGGACACACGGACCTTAGGTTTCAAAAACTCTCAGGTTTCCCGAATATTCATAGCTTATAAAATAGAATAGTCAAAGTGCAAAAGCATATTTGAATTTAACAAAAAGAAGTATATTTATTAATTTAATTTAACTATTTAGACATTCATGCAATTGTAATCTTCGACCTTTTAGAAGGCTGCAACATTGGTTGTGAGCCGGCAAGATGCAACAAACTTTTATCAGTCTCGGATCTTTATTCTTACTATGGGCTTTCTTTAGAAGACTATCACATCGGTTGTGAGCCGGCAAAAGGTAGTAAACTTTTATCAGCCCACAACTTTTATTATTATATTTATTTTATCATCATTTTTTACTCTTTTTTTATTATATTTGTTTATTTAAAGAAGACTTCTTTTTGAAAAATTCAAGTATAAATTTGAACTAAGACTAAAATTCTTGCTATATATATTACATAAAAATTGTTGATTTAAGTTTAATCTCCAAAAACAGCACGTATATTAATCCGGTTAAGAGCTTATGGGAGAAAAAGCAACAAGTTACATACATGAGCTCTTAAGATTTCCAAATAATCTTTGTTTAGCATCCTACTCATACTTAACTCTATCATTTTTTGTTCTTCGCAAATTAGTGAACGCTTAGCCTAAAAGTTAAGGAACAAGCTAGAGCTCAACACGCTCGATCGGGTCAAAATTTACTCTTATTCTACCAAGCAAGAAAGTCAAAATTGTGACAAAAACACTTATTTTCTTTTTGAAAATTTTTTCATATTTTTGAAAATTTTTGTGGGAAAAACAGTACGTGAGAACACAACTGTAAACCAGTAGGTAAGATCTATCGAAGATAATACTAAACTCCCATACATAAAATCAACCATTGCCTCAAATTTTCCTACCTAAGACTTAAAAACCCCATACTAAAACTCAAAAAAGTTTGATGCAAACTCAAACATGAAGAAAGTATCATATAAATCTTTAGCCGTTAATTAAGTGTGGCTAAAGAGATAAATGTTAGTTGATAATAATCTTTACGAATATCGATTTCTCCAAACTAGATGCATAGCATGAAGGCAGGAAGTCTCGATGGACCAGACAAAACATCGAACACGAGAGTCTTACAGAAAAGTTGGTTTCAATCCGCTACAATCACAAGTACAAACAACAAACACAAAGAACGGAAGAGTACAAGCCTCCTCACAACACATTAGAAAATAAAAAATGGATAAGCATGGGGTGCCTCCCACGAAGCGCTTTGTTTTTGGTAACCGAGTCACATAGCTTGACTCGATCCCTGAATTCATTCGTCCTTAGGGAAAGTTTGGAGATCTGGGACAACCATGGTTGGTGTGTCCCCTCCGAAGTAGTGCTTAAGTCGGTGGCAGTTCACTTTGAAGTTTGATCCGTCAGAGTGAGATAATTTTGCAGTGCCATATGGAAAAACTTCAGTTATGGTGAAAGGGCCGGACCATCGGGTTTTAAGCTTTCCCGAGAATATCTTTAGACGAGAGTTGAAAAGCAAGACTTGATCACCAACATTGAAAATGCGGTTTTTGATCTTTGAGTCGTGAAGCTTCTTTGTCCTCTCCTTATAAATCAAAGAATTCTCGTATGCTTGATCACGAAGCTCATTGAGTTCATTAAGTTGCAGCTTACGGTGATCACCCGCGGTTTTAAGATCGAAGTTAGCATGTTTTAAAGCCCAGTATGCTCTATGTTCTAACTCGATTGGCAAATGGCAAGACTTTCCATAAACAAGCTTGTAAGGCGTACAACCAATTGGTGTCTTGAAAGCAGTACGAAATGCCCACAAAGCATCGTCTAATTTGTCTGACCATGAGGCACGGTTCTCTCCAACTGTTCTTTCTAAAATATGTTTTAACCCACGATTTGACACCTCCACTTGACCGCTCGTTTGAGGGTGGTAAGCAGTAGAAAGACGATGAGTGACCCCATACTTAGACATTACTTTAGCAAATTTGTCATTACAGAAATGGGTCCCACGATCGCTTATAATAGCTCTTGGTGTTCCAAATCGGGCAAAAAGAGATTTCAAAAACTTAACTACAACTCTAGCATCGTTGGTGGGGAGCGCCTTGGCTTCAACCCATTTGGATAGATAATCGACGACTACGAGTATGTATATCTGAAACACAACCCAAACCTTTCTTCGATGCATCACTGTATATCTGAAAACCACCGGAACCAGATGGAAGAGTCAATATCGG
>BQNB010084714.1:0-28671 GCA_026074375.1 Tanacetum coccineum | reverse complement strand
ACCAAATTATATGATGATAATGATCGGGACTGGATTCTTCCTTCTTGAAAGGCTAGAGAGTGCTGAAAAACGACTTGAGGAGATGTCTCAGTCGTCCCCTCAGAGGGGAGGGAGAAGGATGATTTTTAAGGCTGAATTCGGCCCATATTTATAGGTTTCTGAGTGTGTTACGGCGTAACTGATTTGTGGGTTACGTCGTAACCTTGCTGATGTCGACATTTCAAAATATAGCAAAATGGTAACCAGTTTTTGGTTACACCGTAAACCCTTCAGCAAACTTGTAGTAAATGCAATTTTGACTTCTAATTGGTTACGACGTAACCACAAAAGGTGTTACGCCGTAACCGTCAAATAATTTCCATAAATTCGTGATCTTCATTCCATATATGTGGATCTTTATGGTTACGGTGTAACTAGATATTGTGTTACGTCGTAACTCTAACTTTGGCAAGATTTCCTTCCATCTACATAGTTATGGCGTAACTAGATATAATGTTACGTCGTAACGTGGTCCTTAATCATCGTACTTGCTTAATATATGTTACGGTGTAACCATTTTTGGGGTTACTCCGTAACATCCTTTAGAATTTACACTTTAAGTCCTTTTTCCCCTGTTTCTTGTTATTTTCCTGCATTTCACCTGAAAACTACAAAATGATAGAAAATATCTCATTTTCGAGTGTTAGTAAAACATTTACAGGTAATTTAAGGGGTATTTTGCAACAAAAAAGTATTAAATATTTGATGTTATCAGAAACGAAACAGATGGGATACATTTGGGTGAATTTGGAGTGGAAAGGTTAGCTATTTATTTATACGGATACATGCTGGTTTGGTTGCTAAGCCAAGACTCGGACAAAGATATGCAAACTCTATAGAACTCTACATCAATCTCTTTTCTTTTTCTTTTTTCTATTTTAATCTTTCTATTTTTATTTTTTTAATGAATAACAATACATCACTAGGGGCTTATAGACGCACCCCTACACTTGAACTTTTACATACTTTACAAATGAACTATTCTATGACCCGATTTGAGGTGGATCAACATAACATGGAGATCATTTGACAAACATATGGGGGTATTGACTTAACTTTTCTTCTCCATTCTTCCGCGAAATAAATACTACCATGAATCCCAATCGTCCCAAAACAATATTTACAAGGATAAGGACTTAGCAACCGTGTACTCAAATAATTAACTTGGGTTAAAACAATAATGTACTAAAAGTGAGTACATATAAGATAGGCTAAGGCGATTTGGGTGTAACGATTGGTTTAAAGGTTAACAATGCTCTTCATTAATAATCTGGAATCCACCAGAAAATTACGAGAACCGTGAAAAAGTATAGGCTCGGAGGGTTGTACTCAGGGTATCCTGCACTAAAAATGAGTGCATGGCAAGGGTGTGGAATAGTTATATGATCGGTGTGACCATCATAACAATTACAGGTTTAAAACATGGGTTAATCCTAGTGCCTCTAATCTAGAAAATCCTAATACTTACTATGCGGTCTCGGGATGCATCACAAAAACAAGTTCTAGAATTTAATATACTATCGGTACACTCATATAATTTAATACCAATACCAATGTTCTAGAAAAGGCGAATAAGAACATACATACACATCCATAACAAAAGAATAGACACATATGACTGCATTCAAACCTTAACTCGAAAAAGCTAAAGGCATAAACTATCTTGGGTATCGAAAATAGATACCCGAATTCCTATAGATCTAAAGGCGAACCTAACATTTTTTGGGTGGAATTCTGAGGGTTTTTGTGGTAGTTATATAAATTCCTATCCATGAGACGCTATTAATACTCGGTTTTTATCGGTATGTGTCATAAAAAAAATTAATTTTGGTTAAAATTACCGTCTATGCTTTGTTTTGATATATTACCCATCATTTTAAGGACAAAGCAAATGGCAAATGAAGGAATAGTTTCTAAGGCTTATTTCCCTCTACACTTAAGTTGAACATTGTCCCCAATGTTCTATAGAAGTACCCGTAAAAACGAATAAAGGGAAAAGAAAACAAGTAAAAGAAACTAGTACTCCCCTGGTTTGCTCAATAATGGAGAAGAAACATGTGATAACTGGTTAAATCGTCCTCCAAGAGTCATCCAATGAAACTTCCTAAGAACTTCCAAGCTTCTTCTTGTCAAATATAACCTGTAATCAAAGACAAAGACAACTATACCAAGCATAAAATCGGCAGGATAGATATATATACAACGAGTGTTTAGGGTTTTGACTCTATTAAAGCAGTAAAGATAGGATGAGAGCGATGATATAATCATAGGTCTCTGCAGGTTTACAACAAAATTACAAATTTTAAATATTGCACATTTTATTTTTCAAAAATACTTGAAAAAATTCGAATCTTCACATTGCTGGAGACGCGACGCCGTCGGGTTTTAATCCCGACGCCGTCTCCAGGCACTATGAAGAATTCTTCTTCTTTTTTAATGAGAAATTTCCTGCACGCAATTTTTTTTAGTTATATATGTAGAAAACACTGCATAAAAATTTAGAATTAATCATTACAATCATATGACTCGAAACTGACGCGAATTAATCTAAACAATTTGTTTTAAATGTTTGAATTGGTTCTAAAAACCGAATATTTTCCCCTACACTTATTTTGTTGCAAAATACATTTGATTACAAATAAGACGAAGTTATAAACAAACAAAGCATGATTACAAAATAATTCAAACATAATAAAACAAACAATAAAGAATAAAATACATGACACTCCTAATATGCGGTAAAGTAAATATTAGGTTGCCTCCCAAAAAGCGTTTTTCTTTATTTATGAGTCTTGTAGCTAGACTCGATGTCCTTTTACTCTTTAAGCTTGATGATGCTTATGTGATTGGTTTTGAGTTTTTCAATTTTCTCACTATCTCTTTTATAAGTACGTCCATGGTTCATGCAAGCTTTGTAATATCCTTTTCTCTTTTCAAGGACATGCTTACACCCCTTTTTCTAACCTTCAAGTTTTCCACAAAGAATGCCTCAAACTTATCCTTTTCCAAAGGTGATACTAGATCTAATTCTTTTGTCCCTTGAGGCATCATAAACATAACTTCCTCGTCCCTATGGGCAAACCTAATTAGCCTTAAAGATTCATCATAGGTAAGCTTAGACGCATGCATAAAAGGTTTTCCCATGACCACTTCACTTATCCCATTATCAATAATGTTTCCCAAATATTCCAAAATCATAAAGTCAATGACATAGATGAAGCATCCAATAAATATATGTACATTTTTAGCTCTACCAACGAAGTTACAAAACTTATATGGTTGGTATGGGTTTCTTCGTGCTTGAAAAGATTTTTCTCTTATTTTGTTGTAGTAAGCATGAGACATGATGTTGACAGGAGATTGCAGATCAATGTATGCATGGCCCGTGTAAACGGTTCCGATTAGAAAAGGAATCTTTAAACTCTAGGGGTCGCCTCTCTTAATTTTGGGCTTGAGGGTCGAGAAAGAGGGTTGAGGTTCTCCTAATAGTTCCTTATGGTAAGCTAATTTTTCCTCGGTAGGGAACTTATCTTTGAACAGTTCTTCAAAATTGTTTCTACGTTGCGTTCTTAGTTCAAGTTCCTTAATTCTCTCTCCATGGCAGAAAGTCTCAAAATCGGAAGATTGGTTGGTCAATTCATTAATGGTTTTGGAAAGAAGATAATCAATAGTTTGCCTCATCTTTAAAAGCTTATTTACCCTGGCTGTTAACTTAGCGTGAGTAGTGACAGAGGGTTCCTAATAAAAAGATCCTAAGGTCGATGATGGATTCGCATTCTCTATAGTGAAGAATGGAATAGTCAATGAAAATTACAAACAAACACACAAAGAAAAGATAGACTACAAGAAAGCTAATGTACACAATTAAAATCTCACTTGAAAGGATTCAAGCGAGTAGAACTAAGTTAAACAATGATGGAAACCTAACTATTCCCCACGCAACGGCGCCAAAAATTTGATGTGGGTCTCATAAAGACTTCACAGGAAGTTTTACAATTCCCTAGGCAGGGTACCTAATCGCTGTAGTAGTAGTATAGGTAAGACTTGGGGGTTGTTATCATTCTCTAGGGGAATAGGTTGGGAAGGCTTGATTAGGGTTTAACAGAATTCTAAGGGGTTGAGGGAAGATTCTTTTTGTGCTTTTATATTTTATAGAAAGCAGGTAAAATCATATGTTTAGGAGGTTAGTTTGTTTAACTAATAACTAAACTAATTATAATCTAAACTACTGGTGATAACTTTATGATAAACTGATATATTTACCTAATCATGCACTACTCCTCAGATTGCTTCTCCTAAATTTGTTGGTTTGTCACACTCGTGATGATCTGTGTAGGTATTCCCTAAGTTATGAACGGATTGCACGAACCCGCCATCTATTTAATATTTTGTTAAGGCAACGCACAAGTAAGGTAGTATGAAGACTATTACAAGGCCCCTAAGAGTATATTAAATGCATATGAAATATCTTAAGAGGGATCAACCATATAAGGGGTAAGGTGGTATAAAGACTGTTACTGATGGTATCATTTCTACACACTCGCGTTTCCCTAGACGTCTATGCTAATTTAATATCTTATGGCTAGTTTTCTAAAGCCTAATGCGCACATTCATCAACAAGAAGCAACATCAAAAGGATCTACAACCTAAGTTTCATGCAATCATAAGTAAATACAAATGAGGGTTTAGCCTCGCATGTTATAAAAGGAAGCAAGAGCATAGATCAAACAACACATAGACATATTGAATGAATTAATGATAAATAACCTTGACTGTTGATTAAAACATGGTATATCAAGGTAGTACAAATAGTGTTTGAGGCCCTAAAAACGACCTACAAAGCTGCTAGAATGACTAGGGTTCGTCTCCCTAAGTTTATACAAAGTTACACACTTAAAACCATAAAAACGGTTTTATATTTATAGAGATATCGACGCGACGACGTCACTTAGAAATCCTGATGCCGTCGCCACGTAGATGATTCTAGATCCTCTTTAAGTCGGCCACATCCTGACGCCGTCACAATATAGATCACGACGGTGTCACTTTATGCCTGCGACGCCGTCTCCACGGACTGTGTGCATAAATCTTTAAGAGATTTGGTGTAGGCCCGTAATCTTGTCCGTTTCTTCTCCAAATGAGCCCAAGTCACGTGTATTTCCTCCGAAAGCCATCCAAGTGCTAAAAACCTGAAAATAAATAATTAAGCAAAGTAAATCAGGTCATATTTGCCATGATTTTATGGGTTAATGGCCCCGAAAAGTGTATAAAATGACACCTCATCAGCTTCTTTATAATTCTTCGGCTCTTCTTTAGCTAAGAAAGCGTGGAAATAGCACCATAGAGCATCGGTAGAAAGTTGACGTCTTGTAGAAACAGGTTTTGATGGATCACCGATGATTGTTGTAAACGGATGAACTTTTATCCATCTTTTGGTGTAAATGGGAGGTTGTTGGAAAGTGTGCATGTTTGAAGTGTCTACAGTCCTTGAAGATGATTTAGCTGAGCTGGTACCTGGAGGAGCAAATAGATTTGTAAATGTATCACTATCAATGAAAGAAGAAGAAGAAGAAGATATCTGGTGGAAGTAGAGTTGTAGCAGAAATAGGGGTAAATACATCACTTGGAGGTTTGAAGTATTCATTGAACATAGGTTGAAACAACAAATCCAGTCATTCTTTGTGGAGGTTTAGCTGATATTAAAGCAGCTTGGTTAAGCACGAGTCCTGAACTAATGTGTCCAGAAGTCAAACCATGAAGTTCGGTCCTAAACTGAGTTGTTCAGTTCATTTGTAAAGTATGTAAAAGTTCAAGTGTAGGGGTGCGTCTATAAGCCCTTAGTGATGTATTGTTATTCATTAAAAAACTAAAAATAGAAAAGAAAAAAGAAAGAGATTGATGTAGAGTTCTATATAGTTTGTATATCTTTGTCCGAGTCTTGGCTTAGCAACCAAACCAGCGTGTATTCGTTTAAATAATTAGCTAACCTTTCCACTCCAAATTTACCCAAATGTATCCCATATGTTTCCGTTTCTGATAACATCAAATATTTAATACTTTTTTGTTGCAAAATACCCCCTAAATTACCTGCAAATGTTTCACAACACTCGAAAACGAGATATTTTCTATCATTTTGTAGTTTTCAGGTGAAATGGAGGAAAATGACAAGAAACAAGGGAAAAAGGACTTAAAGTGTAAATTCTAAAGGATGTTACGGAGTAACCCCAAAAATGGTTACACCGTAACATATATTAAGCAAGTACGATGATCAAGGACCACGTTACGACGTAACATTATATCTAGTTACGCCATAACCATGTAGATGGAAGGAAATCTTGCCAAAGTTAGAGTTACAGCGTAACACAATATCTAGTTACGTTGTAACCATAAAGATCCACATATATGGAATGAAGATCACGAATTTATGGAAATTATTTGACTGTTACGGCGTAACACCTTTTGTGGTTACGTCGTAACCAATTAGAAGTCAAAATTGCATTTACTACAAGTTTGCTGAAGGGTTTACGGTGTAACCAAAAACTGGTTACGGTGTAACCAATTGGTTACGGCGTAACCAAAAATTGGTTACGGTGTAAAGTCCATTTTGCTATATTTTGAAATGTCGACATCAGCAAGGTTACGACGTAACCCACAAATCAGTTACGCCGTAACACACTCAGAAACCTATAAATATGGGCCGAATTCAGCCTTAAAAATCATCCTTCTCCCTCCCCTCTGAGGGGACGACTGAGACATCTCCTCAAGTCGTTTTTCAGCACTCTCTAGCCTTTCAAGAAGGAAGAATCCAGTCCCGATCATTATCATCATATAATTTGGTTCGATTATCATGTTTTCATTACTATCATTAATTGACGATAATATTGATTGTATGAATACAGTTTTTGGCTAAGCTTATCTTATTAATTATCATTCTGATTTATTTACTTCTTGCTAATTGTGATTGGGCATATTACTTTGACCATACAACAACAATAACAACAACATACCCAATCCCGCCAAAGCTGGGTATGGGGGAGGTAGAATGTAGACAAATCCTACCCCTACTCTCGGGTAAACCCGATAGTAGAGAGACTACTTCTAGGGAGACATTCGGCACGTAGGAGTGTGCTAGTGAAGAAGAAAGCATAAGCGAGAAGCACGAAAAGAGGATAAATGGACTGACATATACGAACAACCATAGAAGCAAATCGCATAGACAAAAGGCAAACACACGAATCAAATAAGCAAAAGAAAAGGCCCAAAATAGCACACACACAAAGGGGCAAGGTCAAGAAATGCGAACCAACAAACTAAACAGGCATACACGATGACGGGATCTTGCTCTGCCCGTGTAGACGTGCGTTTGTAAGGTGAATAGAGTTTTATAAATTTAAAACTTGGTAAATAATTATTTAAAAGAAAATATGCATCAAGTTTTTGGCGCCGTTGCCGGGGAGCTAATTAGGTTTTAAATTTGAGTTTTTATTTTATTTCAGTATTTGTTTCCTTGTAATAGCACAATCTACTGTTATCTCTTGTTTGATTTTTAGGAAACATGGAAATGGAGCCTGATATTGAGAACATGAAGATAAGCGAGTACCTGGAGTATAAAGCTGCGAAAGAAAGGAGATTATGGGATGATGTTCGATCCAGAAGAAGTCCAACAAAGTATAATGAGGCAAATGTTGACTCTTTTTACCAGAATAAGAGTAAGACTTTTAGCTATTCGTACTCTCATAACTTAACTCCTCCACACCCTTATTTTCTACCTGTTCAACCCTATCCTAAGAATTATTTTGTATCTACTATTGAGAGTAACGATGTAGACATTGAAAATATAACTATAGCAGAATATAATCTATACGTTGCTAAACAAGGCCTAGGAATAAATCTACTCAGTCACTCCTATGGTTTCACACCTTATTTTTTCGCTCAACCACCACACACACCTAACACTAGTAAGAAGGATTCTGACTTTGATAAAATCTTGGATGACTTATTTAGAACAGGAGCTGAAAACATAAAGCGAATGGGGCATGATATAGTTCAGGATAGTATTTGGGAACAAGATGATGATTCAGAGGAGGATCAAGAGGAAGATGGTGATGATGAGGATACTTTTGATATGTGGGATATTACGGTCGAGGACGTAGAACGAATTAGGAAATTTTTTAATGTCCCTGATGAAATAGTACAACCTTTGATCCCAGAACCCATTCACACCACACCACCTAATGATGATTATGTAGCACCAGCTACTAAATCAATTTTGGATGAACTTTTGGAAGAATTCGGTGACGAGATCTTGAATGTAGCCACGATTTACGAGGAGGCTGATCCTACTAAGGATCTAAAAGAACTTGAAAGACTTTTAGCTATGAGACCTCAATCAAATTTTACGGAAATTCAGGTGCATTCAGTTTTCATTAATACCGAGCCTTTCATTTATACTCAACTAATGAGTCCCTTATATAGAGTGTTTAAAACATCTAAACCATGTAAGGTAGATAGGGACATTACATCTCCTAGAAGGTATGCTTTCTATTTATCATTTCCCTATCCTGCAGCTTACTTACACCCTAAAGGAGTCTATAGCTACTTCCACACACTTTGATCCCAAGAGAGGGGATGGACACACCGGATTACCTAGAAGAATAAGGAGAGTCAAGCGTAGAGACTCCAAACAAAAACAAGCGCTTGCGGGAGGCACCCCATGCCTATTTTTTAATTCATGTTATGTCTTATTTTATTTTTAATTTTTGGCATATTAGTTGTTTTGTATGTTTCAACTTGTTTGCAGTTTTAACTAAAATTGAAAAAATTCATGATCATACTCAATTCATATCATATGGTAAAATTTGTTGTTTGATGCACCATTACGGCGTAACCAACTTAGTTACGCCGTAAACAAGAACATTACGACGTAATCCCTTACAAGGTTACGCCGTAACATGCTTAATGAAATTTTCTAAAAAAAAGTATCATATAATTACGGCGTAACCATGATGGTTACGAGCTAAACGAAACATTTAAAAATTCAAAATACTACACGGAAACGGCTAACTTGTTGAACGGAAAATCTTGGGTTGTCACAGTACGTTCTCTGGAAATCCTCACGAGACTTCACTCGTCCACTTAGGCCACTGAGTGGTTTAAAAGGCTTGTTGCATACGCTAAATGAAACCGTGATTCCTACAAAAGTGAGTTAGCATTGTATTTCTTGTATTATTTTGTACATTCTGGTATCTTTCTTTTTGCCGAATTTATGCTTTTGGTATTAGCTTTCTTGTAGCTATATGAAGCACACGAAGTTGATACTTGGCTACAGGGATGCATGTGAAATCCGTATTAGTTTGATACCATGTTGATGATGATGGGATGATTGCTCAAGGAATTCTAGAGAAGTTTCTTGTCCTAATTCTACTCTTTCCTTTTTATTTTCTTAATGTACAATAGGGACATTGTACAATTCAAGTGGGGGGATGGGAGTAGAATTAATACTTGACGTATGTTTTGCCTCCGATTTTCTAGTTTTCTTGGATAATTATGCCAATTTTAAAATTTTTTGACAAAATTTTCTTAAATAACTAGAACTAATTTTTGTCGAATGCACATTACCCTTTATTATACTTGGTGAGATTTAAGCTTAATATTCTATTTCCATCATATTTCTCAAAAATCCATCAAAATATTGAGTGTGTCGGTAGTATTATAGACTTTAGAACTTGGCCTGTATATCATTTCGAGACCTAATTGATTAGCAGGAATAGATAGTTCCAGAATGCAACATTTAGGAAATCACCCAAATAGCCTATGTGTGTATTTATCGACTTGTTACACTGACTTGTCGACCTCCTATGATAAACCCTTCTGTTGCACTCATTATTAGTGCGAGATACCCCCTAGATCACCCATGTTGAGCCAATCTATGTTTTCAACCTACTCTATATCTTTTGTTACACCATTTCACCTTAGCCTACCCTATAGTCTTTATTTTCTTTGTGTTGAAATTTCTGGCTACTTAAGTCCATGGTTCGGGGGAATGGGAATGAGAATCATATGCTTTCATGGAAGACCAATCAGTTATGATTTATCAAGACCCCCTGTATCATCACTTTCGACATTGTTTATCTCAAGTAGGGGGATGTGCATATAATATATGTTGCAAGGGCAATAATTAAAGATATAAACCCCTGTAGCACTTGCATATTTATCATGAAGAAAAGGGGGTGTAACAAAAAGCCACCCATGTGCTTAAAATGTAAAGATGGTGCAAAATAAAAAATATAATAAAATAAAAAATAGAGCTAGTAGCCCATAATTGCACCAAAACATCTCTGTAAAATGGAGCTAGTAGCCAATTATTACACCAAGTCATACCGATACTTATGAAGAATGGAGCTAGTAGCCTATTATTGAAGATCAGATTTTTAGACTTTTACTCTTGGACTCATGGATGGACAGTAGCTAGTTATGACAACCTTCGATACCCAAGATAGTTTATGCCTTTAGCTTTTTCGAGTTAAGGTTTGAATGTAGTCATATGTGTCTATTCTTTCGTTACGGATGTGTACATATGTTCTTAGTCGCCTTTTCTAGAACATTGGTATCGGTATTAAATTATATGAGTGTACCGATAGTATATTAAATTCTAGAACTTGTTTTTGTGATGCATCCTGAGACCGCATAGTAAGTATTAAGATTTGCTAGATAAGAGGCACTAGGATTAACCCATGTTTTAAACATGTAATTTTTATGATGGTCACACCGATCATATAACTATTCCACACCCTTGCCATGCACTCATTTTTAGTGCAGGATACCCCGAGTACAACCCTCTGAGCCTATCCTTTTTCATGGTTCTTGTAATTTTCTGGTGGATTTTAGATTATTAATGAAGAGCATTGTTAACCCTTAAACCAATCGTTACACCTAAATCGCCTTAGCCTACCTTGTATGTACTCACTTTTAGTACATTAATGTTTTAACCCAAGTTAATTATTTGAGTACATGGTTGCTAAGTCCTTATCCTTGTAAATATTATTTTAGGACGATTGGGATTCATGGTAGTATTTATTTCGCAGAAGAATGGGGAAGAAAAGTTAAGTCAATACCCCTATGTATTTGTCAAATGATCTCCATGTTATGTTGATCCACCTCAAATCGGGTCATAGAAAAGTTTATTTGTAAAGTATGTAAAAGTTCAAGTGTAGGGGTGCATCTATAAGCCACTAGTGATGTATTGTTATTCATTAAAAAAATAAAAATAGAAAGTGTAAAATAGAAAAGAAAAAGAAAAGAGATTGATGTAGAGTTCTATAGAGTTTGTATATCTTTGTCCGAGTCTTGGCTTAGCAACCAAACCAACGTGTATCCATATAAATAATTAGCTAACCCTTCCACTCCAAATTCATCCAAATGTATCCAATCCGTTTCCGTTTCTGATAACATCAAATATTTAATACTTTTTGGTGGTAAAATACCTCCTAAATTACCTGCAAATGCTTCACTAACACTCAAAAACGAGATATTTTCTATCATTTTGTAGTTTTCAGGTGAAATGCATGAAAATGACAAGAAATAATGGAAAAAGGACTTAAAGTGTAAATTCTGAATGTTGTTACGGAGTAGCCCAAAAATGGTTACACCGTAACATATATTAAGCAAGTACGATGATCAAGGACCACGTTACGGCGTAACATTATATCTTGTTACGCCATAACCATGTAGATGGAAGGAAATCTTGCCAAAGTTAGAGTTACTGCGTAACACAATGTCTAGTTACGCCGTAACCATAAAGATCCACATATATGGAATGAATATCACAAATTTATGGAAATAATTTGACGGTTATGGCGTAACACCTTTTGTGGTTACGCCGTAACCAATTAGAAGTCAAAATTGCATTTACTACAAGTTTACTGAAGGGTTTACGGTGTAACCAAAAACTGGTTTCGTAACCAAAAATTGGTTACGGTGTAAAGTCTATTTTTGCCTATATTTTGGAATGTCAACATCAGCAAGGTTACGGCGTAACCCACAAATCAGTTACGCCGTAACACACTTAGAAGCCTATAAATAGGGGCCGAATTCAGCCTTAAAAATCATCCTTCTCCCTCCCCTCTAAGGGGACGACTGGGACATCTCCTCAAGTCGTTTTTCAGCACTCTCCAGCCTTTCAAGAAGGAAGAATCCGGTCCTGATCATTATCATCATATAGTTTGGTTCGATTATTATGTTTTCATTACTATCATTAATTGATGATAATATTTACAGTTTTTGGCTGAGCTTATCTTATTAATTATCATTCTGATTCATTTACTTCTTGCTAATTGTGATTGGGAATATTACTTTAATCATAAGAATGCCAAATATGATGCTCGCTCACCATGACCAGTAGGACAAATCCTTGTTACTATAAGGCTATAGGGGCTGGGATTTGCGAGATAATTGAGGATTAGATGATCATTCAATCCTTGCTTTCACATTAAGTAGAATAAGTGGATCATTAAATTAATTAATAAGTAATTAGGACCGTATCTCCTTCTCTTCTTTCATACCTAGTTCATTCTATTTAAGTTTTATTCTTTTCAATCAATACAGCTTTTAAAACGTGACGACCAACTTAAACTCAGATTTGTAACCGCCTTTTAGCTCTTGGGACGACCTTGGATTTACCAAAACTACACTACCTACGATCGGGTTCTCCGCCCGTTAGTGCGTTTGTAAGGTGAAACGAGTTTCATAAATTTAAAACTTGGTAAATAAATATTTAATAGAAAATACGCATCAGTTTCTGTTAATGTTATCTTACACCTATACCCCAAAACCCTTTGAAAAGACCTCTTAGATAGTAATGAATAATGCTTGCGCCTAGCGGTAAAGGTTTGATCCTTTACTAAGCCTATGGTAATTTATATGCTATGACAGGTAATGAGTGTTTATTTTCCGTTTCCCATAGTTGTTATAATTTTTTATACACCTGAGTGAAAGAGAGAATCCCAAACACTTATGTGATGTGCTAGTATATACTTTTCGTGCTTTTAATTACGAGGTCTAGAAGGTTGTGTTGTAAACTGCTTTTAAAGAGTAGGTTAAATGACCCCAATATTGCTATTGTCTAGGTAGAAAAGCTCATTTGCTTGAGGACAAGCAAATCCCAAGTGTAGAGCTATTTGATGAGGTGTTATTTTATACACTATTTCGGGGTCATTTAACCTCCTAAATCATGCCAATATGCCCAGATTATGTGCTTAATCGTTTGTTTTTTGTATTTTAGCACTTGGATGGCATTTGGAGGAAATACACATAACTTGGGCTCGTTTGGAGAAGAAACGGACAATATTACGACTCTACACCAAGAATCAAGAAGAATTGTGCACACAGAGCGTGGAGACGGCGTCGCAACCATAAAGCGACAACGTCAAGATCTGAATGGTGACGGCGTCTGAATTCTCGCTACGGCGTCAGGACCTGGCCGACTTAAAGTGGATCTAGAAGCATCTACGTGGCGACGGCGTCAGGACTCCAAAGCGACGTCGTCGCATCGATATCTCTATAAATACAAAACCGATTTTAGGGTTTTAAGGGTGTAATTTTTGGGAGACGAACCCTAGTCTTTCTAGCAGCTTTTTAGGTCCTCAAAACCCTATTGTACTACCTTCAATCCATGTTTTAATCCAGTAAGATTGTTTATCGTTAATCATTCAGTATGTCTATGTGTTGTTTGATTGATCTATGCTTTTGCTTCCTTTATAACATGTGAGGCTAAACCCTCCTTTGTATTTACTTATGATTTTATGAAACTTAGGTTGTAGATCCTTTTGATATTGCTTCTTGTTGATGAATGTGCGCGTTAGGCTTTAGAAAACTAGCTATAAGATATTAAATTGGCATAGACATCTAGGGAAACGCAGTTGTGTAGAAAGGATATCATCGGTAACAGTCTTCATACTACCTTACCCTTTATATGGTTAATCCCTCTTAAGATATTTTACATGCATTTAATATATTCTTAGGGGCCTTTTAATAGTCTTCATATTACCTTACTTGTGCGTTGCGTTAATGGAATATTAAATAGATGTCGGGTTCATGTAATCCATTCATGACTTAGGAAATACTTACACAAATCATCACGAGTGTGACAAAGCAACAGATTTAGGAGAAGCAATATGAGGAGTAGTGCATGATTAGGTAAATACATCAGTTTATCATAAAGTTATCACCAGTATTTTAGATTATAATTAGTTTAGTTATTAGTTAAACAAACCAACCTCCCAAACATATGATTTAACATGCTTTCTATAAAATATAAAAACACAAAAAGAATCTTCCCTTAACCCCTTAGAATTCTGTTAGACCGTGATCAAACCTTTTCAACCTATTCCCCTAGAGAATGTTAACAACCCCCGAGTCTTGCTTATACTACTACTACTACAGCGATTAGGTACTCTGCCAAGGGAATTGTAAAATTTCCTATGAAGTTTTTACGAGACCTGCATCACATATATATAAGTAATAGTTTGTAAGTTTGCGTTCTCTTTGTAAAGAGCTTTACAATGAACTTTTATGTGTCAAAAATGGAGTTGATGTGAATGAGATTCGCGTCTCAAAGTTAGGCATTCGGTACCATGCTTAAAGAGGAATTTATGTTTATTTTATATCCCACATCAGTAGGATGAGTAAACTTGTGAGGACTTTATAGTGTATAAATAGCGGCCCTAATTCTATAGCTTTGATACACATCAAATCAATAAGTATTATTGATTATTGATTTCCAACATATGGAGTACGCATCTGAAAACAAGAGCTACAGTTAATTTCGGCCTTTGTTGACTCTCGCTTACAGAGTATTGAACGATTTCCTAACAACTTCGCCAATCAACTTAATACGAATGACCTTGAGTTCGATGATAAATCGATAGATACACCTCTTGTTTCTCCCTTTCCTCACTCAGATAATGATTCAGATGACGGTGAAGTTCTTAATGAATTAAGTGAGTACGATAATGCTGGAACACTACACCGAGAAAGAATAATTAATAGTTTTGATGGGGATGACTTGGCATTCCAATGTATGATAAGTTTTAGGAAGTTTACTACCTATCTCGCCCTTTTTCTACCAATGAATATTATCTCGTGTAAATCCTATAACTCAATAATGGTTGAAGGATTAGAGGGGACAGGAAAGAACCTTGTTGCCATTGTTAGGGATGTTTACGTGTTTGTCGGGAGTTTCACCTATATCACGGATTTTGTGGTGTTAGAGGAAATAGGAGAATTTATCATGAGCGACATGGTAGAAGTCTTCATGGGCAAACCCTTTAGAAAAATCACTAAGCTCAAATATGACGTCGCTAAAGGATTGGTGTCATTCACTAAAATCTTCGACACGTACATATTTAGGATGCCTCGCACAATACCTAAGCTTAAGAACTTTAATTAGAGTAAGGTCCCACCACTGTTAGAACTTAGCCAACATGAATTTGATGAGCGGAACTTAAGGCACCCATATGAAAAGATAAATTATGACACAGAAACTGCTTAAACCTAGGTCCCAAGTACCAAGTAGATGAAAGTATGAAAGAATGGCTCATCCGAGGACACGTGAGCATTCATGAAGTTACGTAAGGACGTGTTACTTCAATTCTAGCTACAAGACTCGTAAATAAAGAAAAGCGCTTTTTAGGAGGCAACCCAATATTTACTTTCCCGCACAATATGGAGGTTTCTTGTGTTTTAATTCTTTATTGTTTGTTTTGTTATGTTTAAATAAATTTTGTAATCATGCTTTGTTTGTTTGTAACTTTGTTTTATTTGCAATCAAAGGTATTTTGTAACAAAATATGTGTAGGGGAAATATCCAGTTTTTAAGAACCAATTCAAACATTTAAAATGAATCGTTTAGATTAATTCTCGTCAGTTTCGAGTCATATGATTGTAATGATTAATTCCAGGTTTTTATGCTGTGATTTCATCAGATATAACTATAAAAATTGCGTGCAAGAAATTTCTCATTAAAAACAAAGAAGGAATTTTTCAAAGAGCCTGGAGACGGCATCGGGATTAGAACCCGAATTAATCGCGTTTCCAGCAATGTGAAAATTTGAATTTTTTTGAGTATTTCTGAAAAATAAAATGTGCAATATTTAAAATTTGTAATTTTGTTGTAAACCTTCAGAAACCTATGATTACATCATTACTCTCATCCTATCTTTACTGCTTTCATAGAGTCAAAACTCTAAAAATCTCGTTGTATATATCTATCCCGCCGATTTTATGCTTGGTATAGTTGTCTTTGATTACAGGTTATATTTGATGAGAAGAAGCTTGGAAGTTCTTAGGAAGTTTTATTGGGTGACTCTTGGAGGACGATTTAACCCGTTATCGCATGTTTCTTCTCCATTATTGAGCAAACCAGTTCTTTTACCTGTTTTCTTTTTCTTTATTCATTTTTACGAGTACTTCTACAGAACATTGGGGACGATGTTCAACTTAAGTGTAGGGGGAAATAAGCCTTAGAAACTATTCCTTCATTTGCCATTTTTTTGTCCTTAAAATGATGGGTAATATATCGAAACATAGCATAAAAAGGTAATTTTAACCAAAATTTAAAAATTTTAAATGACACATACCGACAAAAACCGAGTATTAATAGCGTCTCATGAATAGGAATTTATATGACTAGCACAAAAACCCTCAGAATTTCACCCTAAAAATGTGAGGTTCGCCTTTATATCTATAGGAATTCGGGTATCCATTATTGATACCCAAGATAGTTTATACCTTTAGGTTGTTCGAGTTAAGGTTCGAATGCAGTCATTGTGATAACTATTTCGACGTTAAGATGTGGTACGTGTTGGTCTAGTCGCCTTTTTTCTGAACAATGTTACATTATAAACTATATGAGTGTACCGATAGTATATTAAATTCCAGAACAAGATTTGTGTGGATGCATCCCGAGACCACATAGTGAGTATTAAGATTGCTAGATAAGAGACACTAGGATTAACCAATGTTTTAAACCTGTAATTGTTATGATGGTCACACCAATCATATAACTATCCCACACCCTTGCCATGCACTCATTTTAGTGCAGGATACCCAAGTAACAACCTCCGAGCCTATCCTTTTTTATGGTTCTCGTAGTTTTGTTATATCTGGTGTGGAAGCTTCCATTTTGAGGGGAAAACCTGATTTGAATTTTTATGTTTAAATAAAACATTTCTTTTACTTAAAAAGTATTTTGTATATACTATTTATTTTTGTAAAAATACTTTTGTGAAAATGTGATGGTTAAGAAAAATTATTTTCTTGATCACTTAAACATTTTTAATGATTTATTTATACATACCTTAAGTGATTCACATTTGAAATGGAAATTTACGATTAATAATTTATAAACGTTTATTTTTATCGTAAACGTTTTTACATTTTGTTATCTTCAAAACATCGAGAGGTCGAAAAATATAAATAACGTCTTTAGACATTATTTGTATTAACAAAAAGGTTTGTAAAAAGGTTAAAATGTGCTAATAATTCTACTTGTTTGGATTAGCTTATTTTCTAGGGCTCATTTGCCTAATTATTATGGAAAAACCTAATAAGTTCTATTTTCTGGGAGCTCACCTAAGATTTATAATTCAACACAATCACCATATTAAAACTTCTTTAGTGCCCTCCAAAACTAAATGCTATCTCTGCCATAAATCAAATTTTTGAATAAGGGTTTGTTTGAGATTGCTTATTACATTACTGACTTTCGAGATAAACAAATATCAACTCATAAGCAGCTAAACACTTATAACAGTAACAATAAATTCCAAACACTCCTAACAAATTTCATTTCACATGTATTCAAATTTCCTTAAAAGAATTAAAAACTTCACAAACGAAACTTACAGGCCCGATAAGATTTAGACAACAGTTACCAAACCCTAAAAATTAAGGTAACTAACCGATTCTTTCAAGAACAACAATTCACAGCACCAGAATCGACAATGAGTATTTTGTTCACAAATGAAAGAAAAGCCTTAAAGCTGGAAACAAAATTAGGGTTCTACTTATTTGAAGAACCTTCAAAATGACATTAGGTAAAAATACCGTCTAACTGATGAGGTGTCATTTTATACACTATTTCGGGGTCATTCAACCCCTTAAATCATGCAAATATGCCCAGATTTGGTTTTCAGGTTTTTAGCACTTGGATGGCATTTAGAGGAAATACGCGTGACTTGGGCTCATTTGGAGAAGAAACAGACAAGATTATGACTCTACACCAAGGATCATGAAGAATTGTGCACACAGAGCGTGGAGACGGCATCTCAACCATAAATCAATGACGTCAAGATCTGAATGGTGACTGAGTCAGAAATCTCGTGACGGCGTCAGGACGTGGCCGACTTAAAAAGGATCCAGAAGCATCTACGTGGTGACGACATCAGATTCCAAAGCGACGTCGTCGCATAGATATCTCTATAAATACAAAACCAATTTTAGGGTTTTAAGTGTGTAACATTCCCTAGTCTTTCTAGCAGTTTTTTAGGGCCTCAAAACCCTATTGTACTACCTTTAATCCATGTTTTAATCAAGTAAGATTGTTTATCATTAATCATTCAATATGTCTATGTGTTGTTTGATTGATCTAGTCTCTTGCTTTCTTTATAACATGTGAGGCTAAACCCTCCTTTGTATTTACTTATGATTGCATGAAACTTAGGTTGTAGATCCTTTTAATGTTGCTTCTTGTTGATGAATGTACGCGTTAGGCTTTAGAAAACTATCCATAAGATATTAAATTGGCATAGACGTCTAGGGAAACGCGAGTGTGTAGAACGGATACCATCGGTAACAATCTTCATACTACCTTACCTCTTATATGGTTGATCCCTCTTAAGATATTTCACATGCATTTAATATACTCTTAGGGGCCTTGTAATAGACTTCATACTACCTTACTTGTGCGTTGCCTTAGTAGAATATTAAATAGACGGCGGGTTCGTGTAATCCGTTCATAACTTAGGAAATACTTACACAGATCATCACAAGTGTGACAAAGCAACAGATCTAGGTGAAGCAATCTAAGGAGTAGTGCATGATTAGGTAAATACATATGTTTATCATAAAGTTATCTCTAGTAGAATAGATATTAATTAGTTTAGTTATTAGTTAAACAAACCAACCTCTCAAACATATGATTTTACCTGCTTTCTATAAAATATAAAAACACAAAAAGAATCTTCCCTTAACCCCTTAGAATTTTGTTAGACCGTGATCAAGCCTTTTCAACCTATTCCCCTAGAGAACGATAACAACCTCCGAGTCTTGCTTATACTACTACTACTACAACGATTAGGTACTCTGCCAAGGGGATTGTAAAACTTCCTATGAAGTTTTTACGAGACCCGCATCACATATATATAAGTAATAGTTTGTAAGTTTGCGTTCTCTTTGTAAAGAGCTTTGCAATGAACTTTTATGTGTCAAAAATGGAGTTGATGTGAATGAGATTCGCGTCTCAAAGTTAGGCATTCAGTACCATGCTTAAATAGAAATTTATGTTTATTTTATATCCCACATCAGTAGGATGAGTAAACTTGTGAGGATTTTATAGTGTATAAATAGCGGCCCTAATTCTATAGCTTTGATACACATCAAATTAATAAGTATTATTGATTTCCAACTTATAGAGTGAACATCTAAAAAGGTGTATTCTAGCGAGTTTGTTAAGTCTGGCAGTACAACTTACTGTTTCGCCTGTTATACCCTGGGAAACAGATGGCAAATCTGTCCTTGAAGAGTGTTTCCTTGATGGTGATCTAGTAAGACCTTTTACTATTCTATTGTTTTATTTAATTATCGTTTATAGTGTCTGTCTTTTGCTTCTACCTCATTCTGTTTGTTTTATTTTCTGTCAATTATTTATTGATTATAATCTGATTTTATCTTAATACAAGTTTACATGTTTATCTACAATCTTAAAACATATTCTGTGTAACAGAATTAAAACACTTTTTTGTTTAAATCGGATTAATTTAATTAACAGATTTTTATACAAACTGTTTTTGTCGAAACCAAGATTGTGTTTCTTTGGAAAACTAGTTTTAAGTAAACAGAATTTTAATTGACAGATTTGGTGTTACATATCTATAAACAATTTTTTTAAAAGTTTATTGATTCGGTTTATGTTAAAATCATGATGAGTTTCTTTTCAAACTCATCTTTTAGTTTGTTTATTACCTATGTTATTGTTTAAACCAAGATTTATTGAGACCAATATTGAGTTTCTTTGAATCAGAATTTGTACAAGTTTATATAAACCAAGTCGAATTTATTAGATACCAAATTATTTTAACAGTTCTTAACTGTTTTTGTGACAAGTTTACTAATGATAACACAAGTGTGACCCTAGTGAATCTTGTAAATGTAACCGGTGCGCCAGTTACTAACATGGTTGCAAATCATGATGAATTTAGATTCATTAAAACCAAGTGGAGTTTATTTGACACAAATCTTATAAAATAGAAGCTGCTATTTTATTAGATTATTAGAACGTATCATTGAAACCAAGTGGAGTTTCTTTGAAACAGATTTAATAAAATGCAAGTTGTTATTTTATTATATTGTTAGAACGCATTCATTGAAACCAAGTGGACTTTTTTTAAAGCAGATCTTATAAAATACTAGTTGTTATTTTATTAGATTATTAGAACGTATTCATTGAAACCGAATGGAGTTTCTTTGAAACATATCTCATAAAATTCAAGTTGTTATTTTATTAGATAACTGTAACATGTTCAATGAAATCAAAGAGAGTTTCCTTGAAATAAAATATTGATAATTATACAAGTTATTATTAAATATCAGATTATATACTTCATTTTTACTAAATTAGTGGAAGTGTTTGTTTGATTTGTCTAGTTTATTTTAAACCGGGTTGAGTTTAATTATTAACTAGGTATAATTCTTGAAATCTTTTGGAGTTTAAAAGTATACCTATAGAAACCTTGTTTAGTTTCTTTAGAAGAGAGGATCTACTGAAACCTTGTTGAGTTTCATTGTAGAAATAAATCATGTGAAATAGATCTATTAAGATTTTCTTAATGAAGATTGACAACATCATATTACATATGTGTTTGTTAAAACATTATGTAATAGGTGATATTGTTTAATTGTTTTAATCGAAAGACTTCTTTTAAAACGGTTTTGTTTAATGGTTCTTACAAAACATTAGTGTTTTAAACAAAAGACGAATTAAAATCGTTTTGTTAAGAAACACTTGATATCTGGCATAGTCAAATTAGCACTATCATATGACATATTCTTCGACCCACACCCATAAACCGACAAAATCTTTAACCCATAAGTATCACTATCCACAAGCGCTAGCACCGGCAACTTCAACTCCATCTTCATCTTCCTCAAAAACAACCTAGTAGCAACGTCAAGTTACCCTTCGCAGTCAGAATAATACATGGAAACCTATTATAAAACCTATCCCCGGCCAACCTCATATAAGCAGCATCCTTCTCAACTAACAAAATAAACAACGCGTCACTAGACATATCCCCTACCCTATCAATATTAGGCGGTATCGTCCACCTATCCCTATTTTCGTACAATCAATCATATCACCGTTATCACTAAACACCAACCTCTCAACCACAACTCCTTTCTCCGCCCCTAGCACATTCAACGAACTCCTCGTACACCCCAAAATACACGATACCTCATAAACCGCGTCACTCTGCATCTGATCCTGAAACAATTTCACATTAGTATAAAACAAATCCCTTTCAGTTACATGAATACTTTTCAAACTCAACTGGTGAATCAATGATAATATACGCGTCGTAATAGTCATTTTTCGGACAGTGGACACATTCGCATAAGGCCGAACACTAGACTTATCTTTCACACAATGCGATCAAGTTCGGGGACATAAAGCTAGTTTGTAGCAGCGCGCGAAGAGACATAAAAAAAAAAAAAAAACCAAATGGGCCGGCCCAAATTAAGAGCCCAACTAACAGCCCACTTTGAATATAATCAAATTTTGCTTGGAGCCCAAGTTTTACCTCGTATAAGTCACCCTTGCGTTAATATCGATAAAGAAAGATAGGGATTGACTGACACAAATAATATACCAAATATCTAGGATTTTGGTTGAATCAATGAGTTAATTTACTTCGTTATTACTCCCTCCGTTTTACTACCTCCGTCCCATATTAAGTGTCCAATTTTGATTTTGAAAAGTCTTTTTTCTTTAACTTTGACCTTAATTATTTCTTCTTATGTTATATCATACTCAATGCAAAATATATGAATGGATAGAGTTTCGAATGTATTTTTCATTGGTATAATTTTCAGTAAGCATTATATAACATAAAGAAAAATATTTACGGTCAAAGTTTATGGAAAAAGAATTCAAAAAGTCAAAAATGGACACTTAATATGAGACGGAGGGAGTACTTTTTATTGTTTTCTTTTTTTTTTGATTTTAAATATTTTATTTGTTATATAAAGTTTGATGTAAAATAATATATTAATGAATTAGTTTTTAAATGTATTTCATTGGTCTAATTTTCATCAAATGTTATATAATACAAACAAAAATATTAAATATTAAAGTTGAAAAATAAAGATTTTAAAAATCAAAAAAACACAATAAAAAGTAATTATCATTACTTGTGAGCAAATGAAAAACAAGCAAATCTAATATGAATAATTAATTAACTCTAAGTGCTGTTTTACGGAAAGTTAAATCATTTGTGGAACAAATCTAGTCAAATACCAATTTAAAAAGTAGGTAAATATCTCCAACTACCATAGTATATAAAATTGTAAAATTTTGGTTAGGTTTCTGACTATTAGATTAATATTCAAATAAGCAAATCCAAAGTATACCTTGATATTTGCCTTTTGGAATTCCTTGGTGCGCAAGGGTTATAATATTAAAAAGTTTACTGAAAAAAAAAACTAAATATGACATCACATGTAGGGATGGCAATGGGTCGGGGAATTTCGGGGATCGTATTTACCATCCCCATCCCCGTTTCTCAGCCTCATCCCCATCCCCGTCCCCATCCCCATCGGGGAATCGATTTACATCCCCATCCCCGTCCCCAATGGGGATCGGGGATCCCCACGGGGATTCGGGGATTTTTCGCCCTTATAAATTGAGCATAAAAATTACACAACTAAACGAAAATATAAAGAATTGACCTACATAATGTCTTAGAACGCATACGTTGTACATAGTTTGATTAATTAAAATGTCATTCAACTTTAAAGCATCGTAAATACTAAAATATCACATATACTATATAAATAAAATGGACCGAATGTGTGTATTCCGAAAAAATATTTGTTGAATAATATATAGATAGTACTTAACATTTTAAAAGTAGTCGATTCATTATATATGGCATATACATACAAAATATACTTCAAGTATAATATTTGTCAATACTTACTAACTTATACATATACATGTACATGTAGTATTAATATATATAATTTATATATTTGTACATTAAAAAGTTGGGGGTCGGGTACGGGGCCGGGGATTTATGTTATCCCCATCCCCGGTTTCATAATTCGGGGATTTCTCGTCCCCATCCCCATCCCCGGTCAACTCGGGGATTCCCCAGTCAATTCGGGTTTGGGGATCGAGTCCCCATCGGGTACGGGTTTTATTGTCATCCCTAATCACATGTCGACAATATTGCATGTTGATCTATAGTGAAACTTTTACTATTCCGAGCTTTAAGTTACAATTCAAATATTTGAAAATTTCATTTATTTTAGCACACTTTATGAAATCTCAGCCATATATTTATCATTTTTGATTGCTAAGAAAATTTTGAAGAATCCATATTAATCATAATTTTATAGGACATGATGATTTGATTCCTAAAAAGTAACCTTTAGCCATTGGGCTAGATTATAAACCAGCAATCATTTTCTTTAGTATATAAGCGTGTCAAAGCAAACATTTTAACCATTGTTAGCAAAAACTAAAAATCATTTTCTTTTTTGAAAAATAGCTAACTTATTAAGTAATCTTAAAAATATATTTTTTTTGAAAATAAACTAAAAAATAGTGCATATATATAAAATAAAACTGAATATATAAAACTAAATCATATTCATAAAAAACAGTCTACTAAAGCAAAGTATCTTGCCTACAATCTCTCTGTTATTTACACTCATTCAAACCTATTGAATATCTCTACTTTATTTTCGGTTTCATAGGAGCAGATTAATTTTCAGTTTCACATATTATGTAACAACAACAAATGGAGCATCAATCCATAGGTTGTTGTTCTCCCAAATTCAGAGTCACTCGTAAGATCACAACCAAGCTACAACAATCTCAAATGGACTCACCAAAAGTCGTAACTATTTCTGTGACAGATTGTGATGCAACTGACTCTTCAGACGACGAAAATAGTCGAGAACCCGGTCGTAGGAGTATTAAAAGGTATGTAAGCGTGATCAAGCTAGAAAGAAATTGTTGTGGGACAAATATGACTCAAAATGGTGACAAGAAAAGACTAATTCGTCGAAAAAAAGTACCCGCAGCTACCGGGACAGGGAAATGCTTAGAAAATGTTCAGAAATTTCGTGGCGTAAGACGCAGGCAATGGGGGAGATGGGCAGCCGAGATTCGTGACCCAACGACGCGGACTAGAGTGTGGCTTGGTACATATGATACTGCAGAGGAGGCAGCTTTAGTATATGATCGAAGAGCAATTGAATTACGTGGGTCACAAGCACAAACAAATTTTTTAAAGCCACCACCCCCGGTTCAACCTGTGATGATTACTTCTATAACGGTCTCTGATCAATCTGCGAATCACGATTTGCGTGATCCTTCTTCTCCCACGTCTGTTTTACGTGTTCGTAATACAGACGAGGCATTAGAAACCCCATTGGAACCAAAACAAATTGAGCCACTTAATAATAATAATAATAACCCATTTTCTAATGAGTATTTGCATTATGAGTCCAATTTTGAAAATGATTTCTTTGATTTTCGGATACCGTCTCCAATGATGCTAGAAGAGTTTAATTTGCTACAGAAAGATGAAGCGTTAACAAGCGGTATTTTATCAGAGTTGGATGATGATGTCGAATCGTGGTTGAAGGATGTAGATAGTTTCTTCTGATACCATGTCAAGTGATTGCCAAACAAGGTTTAATTTTGATGCACTAATAACATCTAAACAATATAAGATGTAGTCGTATCTATTTAGTTAGAAGCTAGGACTTTTTTTCCCGTATATGCCTAGTTTTTAACTAGGTTCTTAACTTTTAGCAATAAGATGTTTGATTACTAATGAACATAAATGTAATCGCGCTTTTTATTTAAGTTGTTTATTTGTGAATAAGGATGCAGGAAATGGTATTCATCAGTCAAAATCTACATTATACATATGGTTATTTGATATATAATTGTATACTATACTTTATGCGTGCTTTGAACTTTTACTCGGTGGTTGATTGTTACTCCGTATGATCTTACTTGTATACTGCGAGCATGTTATAAGAATAAGTGGTCAAAATCATTAAATATTGGTCTAGCGCTCAACTGATATGATATTGACAGTGGCAAAAGTTTAAGTTTGCGTAGTGTCATCTTGTGATTTTTTAGAAAGTGAAGAATTCTGAGAAAGAGCGTCGTGTAAAAAGCTTGCTACTTGAATGCAAATGAAGATTGAATTTATAATAGTTTCAAAGACTTATCTCTCCAAGCTCTAGCGTAGTAGCGTGCAAATTACCAAGTTAGCTTTTCCGCTTCAGTGGAATAGGTCCCTGAATTGCAAGTAAATAAGAGCAACAGACTAATTCTTGAGTAATTTGTGCCAACTAGGGACACCTGCAAATGATATGACCAAGATTTAACCAGATCGATGGTCTAAGATGTTTGTTTATATTAGTCTAAGATGTCTAGTTGTCTACAATGTAGAAGTCTACATCCAATTCCATAGTAGCTTCAACTTTGGTGTTGAATTCTATGGAATCATGGACCAAAGTTTGAGTCGGAATCCACCGACATGGCGAGTCTTCACATCAGGCTCAAACGTTGTGTTTGAATTCTGATATCACATGATAAGGTTTGTGATATTCTTTGACTCACCTACAAAATAAATGTTCATGTTTTCTCCTTGTCATGTTTTATGTTATGTTGCTTACCTAATTGTTAGGCTGATATTTACATATGAGATGGATATTTTACTTGTTTTGGTGATATATTATGAACACATGCATAAAGGCATTTGATATACTGATTCATGTATAAATCATTTTAATATATCTGAGTCTAATAGGCATCAATTTCATGTTTGATTAGACATGAAAAATGGCGTTTGGTTATACAAGGGAATGGCTATGGGTATGGCAATGAGAATGGGTTTATAAACCCATCGTTTAGAAATTGCATAAAGGTGTCATACTCATATTCCTGTCAGCCTTTCAGCCTTCTATGCAGCCATCAAGCCCTGAATAAACACCTTTAATGGATGACCCACAGCAAGTGCATCTAAACCCACCTATTCCAATCAAGCTGAGGATTCCTACAACGATTGGACAACTAGAGAAGGGAGAGCCGTTGAACCTATGGGAAGATGTGTTACAGTCAAAATTCTATTTTTGGTTTCCTTCGAAAGCATGAATTACCCGATTTCTCCCTTTCCAAATAGACCACACCAACACATAAAGAACTGCTTGGATAGCCTTTCTGCGCAGCTTAGAATCTCCCGGGACAAAAGAACCATAGATGGCATCTTTGATAGAAACCTGCCTAGGATGCCACTTTCCACCAATCCCAACACCTTTTGCAATAATGCTTAACAACTACACAATAGCAAAATATGTGATCCATGGACTCATCAACATCATTGCAAAGCAGAGAATGCTCTGGTAACGAATAATCCCCTTGATGCAAGAGCAGTATGTGGAAAGTTTATAGTTTGCCGCCCTCCAAATACAAAAGTTTACCACTCAATGGTTTTATAATGTATAATCGGTTGAGCTAGTAACCCCAGCTCATTTAACTTGGCTATATTGTTATTAATATTGTGCCAAAATGGTATATACCACAATTACAAAGCCATAGGGTCTCTAGCAGACCAGCATGTCACTATATCAGCGATCTACTGAAGAACAAGCCATAGGATGACATACCTTTTTATGCTGTCGAGTGAACTCCTTAACCGTGCAGTGTGTGCAAGTATGTGCAGCTCTCATACTAGCTGTAAATGCAAATTTTGAGAAGATTGTATCTCTTATGGATATGATCATGTAAATATGTAATGCCCATCCATTTGGCAATGACACCTGGCTACAGAGGCCTACAGTGCTACACCATTCACATTTCACAGTATTGTATAGAGCCTTAGTTTCATAGGGTGTTTGAATATGTGCTTCAACTAATGCTAATTTACAATAATCAGTTTACAGTGTTCAACAAAGAAAAGTGATTGCATTCGGTTCTAAGCTGATTACTCGATATAGTTGCAACTTCAAAATAGTAAATGCACATTCACATACATCTCACGATTTGAAGCTGATTACTCGATATCATGTATTCCAAAGGGACGTATAAGTCAGCATTTCCCCATATACCATTTTTGTGCATCAACTCCTTTGTTACTTGGTTGGTCCTAAAAGGACTAAAAGCTATAATTATGATCATATAGATTTATAACCATAATACCGAGTCACTTTTACCGAACACTACAAAACTGATTATTACGACTTCAAACTGTAATAAGCAATATTGCAACACATCGAAACATCGGCTCAATCACTTATTTGGTCTTGGAATGATTCTAAAGTGCTGAAGAGTTCGGGACAAAATTATTTTAATACACACGACATTTCTTCATCGAGTTTCTTAGCTACTAACTAGATAGAATAAAGAGTGGATAATGGCAAAATACGTCAATTTAATGCTACTCATGGGTAACAATGATCAACATTACAACTAAATGATTGTCACAGTGATGCTAATTTGAATCAAACCCGCCCCTTAATATACTACAAGAACTTTAACATTTCTAAAAGAGACCAAATGGAACGGCATCCAGTGGATGGATGAGGTATGTTAGAAGTAACGCAGCAATCATCAAACCATAAGCGATGCCCTGGTCAATGGAAGTCCCTGCAAGACACACGAATGCAATTTTCTTCAGTTGGCAATCAAATGCATAGCTAAAGACACCTAATTGGCGTTAGTAAGAGTCGTGACTTATGACACATGGTATGGATACTTGTAAGTTTACTACTACATTCAACGAGAATGACAACTATAACAAAAAGTGTCTATTTTCTATTGCCTTTTATTTTGCACAATATTTCCAAGTAGTTTACTGTCACAAAAGAGTTTTTTCATCATCTTATTCCGCATATACAAGTCCACTGCAACCTCTAAGTGCTTTAGAAACTAATAACAATAGCGTGCAACAATACGTTGTGCTTATCACACATGCTTGTACACTGATATGAACCTTTTTCATACAAGATTGCTGCCTTATGCATTTAACCACATAAAGGGACCCTTTTAAGTCCAATAAAACAACCCTTGATTCATGTACATTATTTAGTTAATTGTTCAAACACAAAAGTAAA